>JASVEL010014164.1:600000-876533 GCA_032618575.1 Nicotiana noctiflora
CAAGATACGATTATCTTTATTAATTATGGGGTCAGATTCTGACCCATACAGTCTCCAACCCTTTGTCTCATTAGTTGATAATTTAACTATTTTCTATTATTTGCTAGTTAATTCGTTAGAAATATAAATCTCAATCTTTATAATTTAAAAAATTATTCAAACTTGTCCTTTTAGTAATATTAAACAAATATAGCTAAGCGTTAGTTCTCTATGGGATTTGACTCCGGACTTTTAGACCGGATATATTTGCAGCGAACGCTTATCCTTTTTAGGACTAGAGTTGGACGTGATCAGTGATCACCAGAATTTTTGGTTGTTTAAAATTAAGGCGAGCGTGTTTAAAATATTGATGTTGGGTTATTATCCTAAAATAAATTATGGGATTAAAATATAAACAATGGCTTAGAATAAATCCAACAAGTGTGTAAAATTTGTTTATTTATATATATATATATATATATATATATATATATATATATATATATATATATATAATACCAACATAATTTTCTCTTTTCTTTCTTCAAAAAGCTGTGTGAACTACTGGGGGCATTTGCATTTATACCAATTTTTTGGATCACATTTTAACTTGTGCCCGCTTTGCAAAAAAGATTGCAAGCGTACCCATTTTTCACATAACTTTAGCATACGGGGATGAAGTAGCAAAGGCAATCACGCAAAACTTCAGCATTCTAGTAGAGGGGCCTAGAATAGTTTTTGTTTGTAATTGTTGAACTTAAGCATAGTAGCTGAAGTTTTTTTTTCTATTTGATGAAATTTTTATTTCTAATTGTACAAAATAAGCTAAAATATTTTTGAACTAGATTTATTAGTTTTGTCATTAAGCCTTTTCAAAAACTTCAGTAGAAGATGATGAAGTTATTTAGTTCATATGTAAAAAATTTAGCACTAAATAAGCTAAAGCTTTTTTGTCCTGGATAAGCTTTTCGAAAAACTTCAGCAGAAGCTGCTGAAGTTATTTAGTTCGTTTGTAAAAACTTCAGCACTAAAAGCTCAAGTTTTTTTGGTCCTCGATTCATTAGATTTGCCATAAGCTTTTTAAAAAACATCAGCAGAAGATGCTGAAGTTATTTAGTTCATTTGTAAAAAATTTAGCACTATATAAGCTGAGGTTTTTGAAAAGGTTTTCTAACATACTAAATAAATAATCAGATTTCCAATAATATATAAATCATAAATTTTAAAAATAATAAACGTGAAAATAATAAAATTATTATTGTCTACTAACTTACGTACGTGAAAATATTCATATATTATTGTCTACTAACTTACGTAATTCTTTAAAATTTATTTTTAAATAATCTGATAAACCTATTTATGACAATCATCCCATGAATTGAAGTTTCATAGCAGCACCAATATAAGAAGAAGAAGAAGAAGGAGGAAGAGTAGAGGGGCAGAAATTATATAAAAAGTAAATATAAATTAAAAATATTTTAAAAAATAGGTATAAATTAAATAAGGACAAACAAATAAAGCTTCCGTGCAATTTTTACAAACTATACTGTACCAATATAATTGTAAATGTATCGGCTGGCGCTGTCCCGACACTGATGAACATCACTTCCATGATTGTGGATAGGCCCAGACCACAGAGTGCGTGTAGGATATTCAAAAGTCATCTTGGGCCTGTTGATTTACTTAGCTGGATCAATTTCAAGAAACTTCTCAAGTGTCAATTTTTTAGATGTACTTACACCTTTTTTTTTTTTTTTGTAAGAAAACGTTAATATTTGAAATCATTTTGATTCGGTTTTACCATCTCAATGTAGGATTAAGCTCTGTATACTCACTAAAAATATTAGTATGATATTTTAAATTCCTGCTAAGCGTGAAGTTTGGAGATGGACCAGACAAAGTCTGCATAAACACTAAATCTGTTAAATTACATAAAGATTATCTTAGCTTACCATAATTCAATATAAACCTTCCCATCTAAGGGTTTTTGGTTTAAAAAGAGGTAAAATTTATTATCATTCTTAACAAATGGTTGTGTTTCTGGACTGTGGTAGACTAGCATTTAACTAATGTAATAGAGGGAATGCAGTTAAAATATCAAGAAATATATAAATTGGCCCCATAAATATAAGTATCATCCAGCTGAAGATCTATATATTATCTTTTCTTTATTAGATTTGCTGAATAAACTCCTGCCTTAAATTATTTTAATATATAAGAAAATCCCCGTAGATATGGTGTGGGTTGGTATAGGTAATAATTCAATCTATTAAGCATATCATTGCCACAATTATTATAGCCAAAAAAAGTAGTCCAATTTAGGAGTACGTGCACTTCACATAGCAGATGCTACTCTTCTTGAATTTTACTGTGGGCTTGTGGTTATTGTCGAATCGTAATAACGCCCCAAGTGAGTGAAATTCAAATCTGGTATTGTAAAATTCCGGAAAGAAGTGATCTTTTTTTTTAAATTACAATCGGATATTTAAAAGTTAGAGTTGTGTTTGGACATAAATATAATTTTAGATATTTTTCTGAATTTTCGTGAGCGATTTGAAGTGACATTTTAAAATATTGCTTTTTGAAGTTTTTCAAGATTTCAAAAAAAATCGAAATTCATCTCAAGTGAAAACTAAAAATTTCATGGCCAAACGCATTTCGGAAAAAAGTAAATTTTTTTGAAAAAAAGTGAAACGCATGTCCAGCTATTATTTTCAACTTAATTTTAAATACTATTTTTTAAAAAAAGATAATTTTTATGTCCAAACGCCTACTATATTTTACTGAATTTTTTCCTTATTCGTAATACATTACGTAATTCCTTTACTAAATTTTTAACATTTTGACACGCTTGTCAAATAAAATATACTCCAAAACTTGTATATATATTTTTGTCGTTTTCCCTTTAACTCTCGAGCATACCTACAAGTGTAATACTTATCGAGTCATTGCTTCTAAGCAAACAAATCACCTCTCTTTTTTCCTATTTCAAATATCCTTCAACTAGCGTGAAAATTAATTTTACTTAAATGCTCAATTAACACACATTCAACATAAGTATGACTTTTGTTTTTACAATTGTAAACAATTGTCACGATCCAAAATTTATTAAGGGTCATAATGACGTCGAATATCATTGTCAGCGTCAGGCAAGCCAACCATTAACACTTAATTAAATTCTCATTTAAATAATTGTAAAAACTCTAAGTTTTCTTCAATTTTTACTAATAAAGATACTCAAATTATATATATATATATATATATATGTCAAGAAGTTAATACAAAATACCCCAAGTCAATACAAAATACCCGTAACCATCCTAGAACCCGGTGTCATAAGTGCTTGAGCTATCTCGAGGAAGTAATATAATACAACAACTCTCCAGAATACAAATTGGACAGAAAGTAAATACAATAATCTTAAAGAGACTCTGATGGCTACAGGTCGTCTCGAGAAGTGCACCTCACCTAAGTCTTCAAATCAAACATGCTGCTACGCCCAACTAGGTTACTAGAGATACATGTGCCGCTGCAACAAAAATGCACAACAGGTGTAGCATGAGTACGAAAACAACATGTACTCAGCAAGTATCTCGTCTAATCTCGAAGAAGAAGAGACGAGAGCTCGACTTCGACACTTGCTAGTGGTCTAATAATAACATACCAATAATATAGTGAATCGAGAATATTCATAAATGACTTTTACATCAATAACATGAGGCAGTTAAACAATTCTTTTATTAATGGAAAATTTCCAAATTGATTTTTCATCATTTATGCGTGTATCTCAAGTCAGGGAAGAAGCAATATCAACTTCAATAAATTTCAAGGCAAGCAATACAAGTATGTGCAAATCATGCCGAGGTCGTACGACCCGATCCAATAATATTTAAACTGTGCACTGCCAGAGGGTCGAATGGCGCGAATCATAGATGCATCTATTTAATCTACCGAGGCGTTCTACCCGTTCCATTATAGTTAAACAAATTCAAACAGGCAAATCAATAATTTATCAAGGAGCAAATATTCAGGAAAAGGAAAGTTTCTCTTTTAAAACTCAAGAAATGATAGCTAGCCTTTTAGGAATTCATTTACACGTTCGATATGTTTTAAGCATTTTCGAGTTTGTCAACAAGGTTGCAAGTATTACAAGTAAGCATGCTTTTGGGCCCTAAACTACTAGGACATAAGCATAATAGTCGCTATGCACAGACTTTCGTCACCTCGTGCGTACGTAGCCCCCACAAATAGGAGCATATAACCAATTAACTCACCTATGGGGACAATTCCCTCTTACAAGGTTAGAAAGGAGACTCACCTCGCTCCGAATTTCCATAACCGACATTCCACACCCCTGTGAAGACTCAAATTGATGCACAACGCTCCAAAACTAGCCACTAATTATGTAAATCCATTAATATATGGTCAATTACTCATAATAATTGAATTATTGCAATTCTTAACCCCACTAGAAAAGTTGACAAAGATTCCCTCGGTCCCACGTACCCGGATTCTAAAATTTCTCGAAGATAAAGTTTACCTATAAACTCACGAACTCAAATATATAATTTACTCTCAATTCCATGACCAAAATCATGGTAAAAGTCCAAGAATATGATTTTTCTAGGTTTTCCTCAAACCCCTAAATTTCTACCAATTTTCATGCCAAAAACCCATACATAATCAATATATTTAACTCAAGATAGGCAGGGGTAGCTTTCCTTGCCGTTGATGATAAAAACTCCCACTTGAAGCTCTCCAAAATCGCCCGAACAAGAGAAAATGTGTGAAAATGATCCAAAACTCGTTCTTTAAAGAACACACTGCCCCGCCCGACCTCTCGCACCTGCAGTTACTTGACCGCTTCTGTGGTCCTGCAGGTGCGGTTCTAATACCGCTTTTGCGGTCTTCCTCCAGTTGCCCCAGCCAGCTTCTACACTGCATCGACCGCATCTGCGATCATGCTGGTGTGGAAATTCCTTCGCATCTGCGGTCTCTGGCTCTTTCACTTCTGACCACTTTTGCGGTTCCCTTCCTTGATTTTTTGCGGCCGCTTCTGTGGTGAACCCTCCATAGAAGCGGTTACACCAGCAACTAGATCCATTTCAGCTCATCCTTCAAGTCCCAATCGATCTGTTAACTATTCGGAGTCCATCCGAGGCCCCCGAGATACCAACCAATCATATCAACCAGTCCCAAAATATATTATGGACTTGTTCGAGGCCTCAAATCATATCAAACAACGCTAAAATCATGAATACACCTCCAATCCAAGCTTAATAAACTTTAGAATTTCAAACTTCTTCATTTGATGCTGAAACCTATCAAATCATGTCTGATTGACCTCAAAATTTGCACACAAGTCATATTTGACATTACGAACCTGTTTTAACTTTCAGAATTGGAATCTGACCCTGATATCGAAAGTCCACTCCTAGTCAAACTTCTCAAAACCTTTAAGTTACTATATTTTGTGAAATGACTCTAAAATGACCTACAAACCTCCAAATTTACTTCCGATCGCGCTCCTAATACTAGGATCATCATACGAAGCTATTCCCTGACTTGGAATCCCAAAAGGACATTGATAATACTGAAATACACTTCAATTTATGAAATTTCTTCCAAAATGCTAACTTTCACAAATAGGCGCCAAAACGTTCCCGGGTCACCCAAAATCTTATACAGACATACGCCCAAGTCCAAAATCATCCACTGGAACCTTCAAATCCCGATTCTAAGGTTGTTTAATCTAAAATCTAATCTTAGTCAATTCTTTCAACTTAAAGCTTCCGAAATGAGAATTCACTTTTCAAATCAACTCTGATCATCCAAGAATTCAAGTACGGTCATACGTACAAGTCATAATAACTAAAATGAAGCTAATTATGGCCTCAAACTGCTGAACGACATGCTAAATCACAAAATGATATGTCGGGTCGTTACACTCTCTCCGGTTTAAACATATGTTCGTCCTCAAACGTGCTAAGAACTACGCTGGAGCTGTCTGAATCATTGTTAAACACCTTGTGTACCTACTCGTGCTACCACAACTCAGTTGAGCACATTAGCTCAAGCAAATATGGAGATATTTTCTTTTATTCAAAAAATATTCTTAGAACCCAATTCCAACATCTGGAATTCTGATTCAAGCATGCTCCCATTATATGAACATTGTGACAATAACTACATGCAGCACCACAACATGATTGTATACGTTAGCTGAATTCACACCTTGCACCACTTTACTCACAGGATCACAATAACATCCGCTGATCAAATTAGTCAAAAATTTCACGAATATGATGCTTACAACGCACCTCATAATATATATATAAGTCTTGTTCTGATTCTCGTAATACTGCAACGACGGAAGAGATGTGAAGAATTCATAACCAAGTGTGAGCTGACAAACCGTTGAGCCTATACTCCTTACAAGAATCATTACCTTACTCTGAACCAAATAATGGTATTTTCTCTTTAATATACTTTATATAATTTGATCGCACTGATCCTAGATACAATAACCGTGTCTCACCCACTATAAACTGTTCAGGAAATAACCCACCCCAATCATGATCAGAAGTCTCATATGCTGCCACAATGTACCAATAGGCTACCAATTCAAACATGATACATAAGGAAACCGAGCTCTAGGAGGGACTACTCAACTCATACTGCTAATAAGGAATTTCCTCAGAAAATGGGAAACAAAACACATAAAAATAGGTATAGGGAACTGTACTCAACATCACACTATTGCGGCATGCAAATCGCTATAAATGACATACCCATGGCGGAGTGCCACCCGATCCACATATAACATTCACATAAGGAGATACACATCGATCTATCTTGCTCATAACAAAAAAAAATACTAAATGTCGGTCACAAGCACGCTAAGTGCAAATACCATCCAGAAACCTTAAGTTCATTCTAATCACACTGGACTAGGCTAATAACCTTCCAAAGGTCCATAATAACCCCCATTTCTCTCACACACAAGAACAACCATCATAACCGGAGTAGTCCTCCACATTCCACAACCCAATAAACTGAGTTCCCTCTAGGCATAAATTATCAGTTTAACGACATCACTACAGTCTTTATACTTGGTTTAACTCTTGAATCAATCAAGTGGCTATATGTCACACTTATACAACTTTCCCGTGGGGCACGCTCCCACCACCTTCAATAATAGATAACAGGTCTATACATTTAACCAACCGACTGCACTAACGTTGAAAAATGATCAAGAATCCTTGACCAGGATGCAAAGATTTTTTCACAAAACACCAATCTCAAGTGATGATGAAGACAATACAACCTTACTTTAAACATCGAAACTCTTTTCTTGCTCATCTAATCTTGTGACATCCTTGTCAACAACGAACTGCACCGTTTATCCTAACTTAAAATTTTATACTACTTACTGCACTCAACATGCCAATATACGATAGGACACGATTTCCATCAGAACTCCGGAACCACCAATAGATCAACACTTCATCATATAAAAACTTTTCACTTAACTCACTTCAGGAGAAGCATAGAAACACACATGTGAATTCTTATAACCGTAGAATATGCCAATCTCTAAGTAGTGGTGTAAGCCACCATAGCCCTTCCGGGATCCACCTACACATAATAGGTCATAACAGTAGAATACTTCTGGATAACATCAATTACGGTGGCCGACAAGCCTCACACGTCCCGTCAAAAATCACTTGCATAACATGATCACACTGAAGGAACTGATCACTACCACCAATATGCCAATTCAACTATGGCTAACCAATCTATCTTCTTCCAATTTTTCCTTGATTTCCTTAGAAATAATAATAACTCCATTTGAAACATAACACACTCCATCTGCACTCATCCCGAGTGACCTTGAATCAAGAGACCATGCTTCACAAATAACCACGAACCATTTCATACCTCTCAGATGCTACACTGCAAGTCAAAACATCATTGAACATTCTAGGCCCCTTCTCATAAGCTGCAGCAAAGCTTGATTCTTAATCGTATCTATAGGCTCGAAATCATTAGGCCCTCCACTTTACCTCTTTGAATCCACTAGGACCATTGTTGAGAGCCACACGTTATGACTTGGCCCTAAAGATAATCAACTCCATAAATCTTCTAGCACATGAATATCCTCTCAATAAAGCACCTGACCGAATTACCTTCCTTGAAACCCGCATTACAAGGCATAAATTCTAGATCCTTCCCTAAGTCTGAGCATGAACCAATAAGGCCAACCATAGCACACCTTTAACAATTCATTTGCTCAAATTGACACTTATGTTCTTTTCCCTTAGCTGAAATAACCTATCAATATGCTAATAACCAGAACCCTCGAAAGTAGTTGACAATGCAACCCAATCATAGGCGGCGGGACTCTCTCACTTTGCTTGAAGCCACTATTACCCAACTCTTGAATTCACCGGGATTCTTTATCTCTTATTGACATAACCTTGCACAATCAACCTCCAAAATTCTCGGAATCTTTCCATAAAACCCTCTTTATACTCTGAATTATCAGCCACATTCGCACGAATGATCCTTTTGATGTATAACTAATAGAATTCTTCGTAAAAGTTTTGCCAACCATGTGACTGCCGGTCTACTCAATAAATAACCCATCTGTAGAATTTACGTGCCGATATTTTCCAATGCTGTTGTGTGGGGTACATCACCATGACATAATGTCACGACCCCAATCCCGGTCGTGATGACGCCCAACACAACTTCTAGGCAAGCCCGACCATTTACCCTCTCATCCCGAGCATGAAGCTCAAATCAATTACCTGGATATTATTATCAATAATAAAGCTAAACTAAATAACCACCCAAAGATCTAGGGTCACGAGTCTAGAGCCTCTAAACATGATCGGATAACAATATCTAAACCAAATACTCAAGTATGAATAATGTATATACAAAGGAAAACTGGAATAAGAAGAGAAGCCAGGTCCTGCGAACGCCAACAGCTACCTCAGCAACTCGAATAAATACTGATAAAAGCAGGAGTGCTCGTCTATCCCTCATGTGTACCTGAATCTGCACACAAAGGTGCAGGGAGTAGGGATGAGTACTAATGTAAGGCCCAAAAAAAAAAATTCGAGTTATTTAAGATTTCGTCGTGCTAATGTAGGCTACATTATTTTATCTCGTGTGCAAATAAGGATTCATAATATTATGGATATTAATTAGATAGTGTTAATAAGGGTATAAGTCTTATTATAAGTGATTTGGGGTCTAAGGAGAGGCCTAAGCCTAGTCCAAGATGGAAAATTGCATATTAGACGAAATCTGTAAAAGAGTGCGCACAAGACCTCACTTTGAATGACCATATCTCCAGTTATATAAGGATTTGTGTGAGGATCAACCTATCAAATTAAAGCTCTTTGAGTCTAATTTCCAACGCAACAAACCGTTCGTCATTCTGAGGTGTATACAGAAAGTTATGATCATTTTACTCGTCAGGTGTCAGATGCGTGAAGTCCTGCGCGAAGTGGACTTCGCGCACACTTCGCGCACCTTAGGCAGAATGCTCAGGAAAATGCGCGAAGTCATGCGCGAAGCTTGCACACTTCGCGCATCTGGGCAACACTTCGCGCACCTGGATAGTTTTAATACCCCAAAGACCGGCCTAGAGTGTTCCCAACTCATTTTTGGGGTTTTGACTTGCTCTCTCAAGAGGGTTTCATCCCAAACTTCATCCCTATGATCTAAGGTAAGATTTTTATAGTTCTTTGAGTAATTTCTGCCCCTTAAGCACTTATACTAACAAGGATTAATCTTCAAAATTCTTAGATTTTCCTTCTAATTCTTGAATTCTTCAAGAACACCTCAAGTGGAGATTCTTAAAATTCTTACTACAAGAGGTATGTTTATCATCTCCAACTACTCTATGGTGATTATTTATGTAAGATACATATAATAGAACTCATGGGAGGGTGATTGGGAGCCATGGGTTCCTAACCTAGGTTATGTTAGTATTGTAGAGGTTGTGAAATGTGTTATTGAGGTATGATTCTTGGTAGGGTAGTGTTATGTATGCATGCTTGTGCAAATAGAGTTGGGGGAAGATTGATGAACATAAATAGGTAAAGATTGGGTTTTGGAATGAAGGGAAATATTGTAAAAGAGTATTAAAAATCAAGTCGCCCAACTAGTGTTTGATAAAATTTTGCAAGGAGCTGAAACCATAAATGTCTTCCTAAATTATGTTTAATTTTGCTATGTTTCAAGTAGGTTGGGATTGCTAGAATTTCCGAAATGTCGTAGTAACTTAAGGAAAGCTTAAACGAGGTATGTATGGCTAATTTTGATTCTTGTAAAATCGCCCAAATGTGTGAGAATTGTTTTTGGCATGTGTTAATTTGAGAAATTGTATGAAATTCTTTGATTTCATTGTTGGGTATTCAATTGATGTTGAACTACATGTGGTGTGTTATGAAATATGAGTTGAAGGATAACAAGGGAACTAGAATTGGTAAAGAACTGATAACAAATTGTTGTGGTGGCATATATGGCTTCTTGTGGAAGAGATGAAACATTTGAATTGTGGTAAATTGTTGAACATACTTATGTGGGCACTCTCAAATATGGAAACATGGTAATTTGGCTGTGAATTCAGTTTGAAAATATTTGAGAATATGAATCGAATTGTAAGTTGCTTATTTGAACTTGTTATAATTTGGTGTAGTGCCTTATTTGCTGTTTGTAATTGTTGTGATTGAAATTGTACGGTGGGATCGGGTTGCGCGCCGCAACATGAAGTAATAAGGTGTGGGTTGGCGCCTAAGAAGAAGGCTAGACTCGGCCTTGGGGCCAATGTCAGCCCAAGTGTGGCTGCAAAACATGTACCCGATGCCGTGGGCGAGAATGACCCACCAGTCCTGAATTTGCCTGCACCATCTGTTCAAACCCAAGTGTCCCTATTCCAGCTACGGCAGAGGATGCCACCATTCCTCCTGCCAGTGTTCCTGACTCTGATACAGTTCCACTTTCTGGTTCTGGTATCTCTAACGAGGATCTTAGGGGAGCCATTCATATGTTAACACGGTTAGTGGCTGCCCAGGCCCAGAGATCCCATGATGCCCCTGCATCCTCCAGCGGACAGGGAGATTCCTCCGGCTCCAGAGTCCACCAATTCTTGCAGTTGGCACCTCCAGAATTCTGAGGTACCGATCCAGAGGCTGACCCACAGGATTTCCTTGATGAGATATACAAGACCCTCGGAGTGATGAAGGCTACAGATATAGAGGGGTAGAGTTGGCCTCTTACAGGCTGAAGGGAGCGGCACGTTCATGGTTCGAAATGTGGGAGGACTCCCGTGAGGAAGGGAGCCCTCCGGCTAGATGGGAAGAGTTCGTAGATGCATTCATGGACCACTTTTTGCCTGCTGAGGCAATGGCAGCCCGTGCCACAGAGTTCGAGGTTCTCAAACAGGGCAGTATGAGTGTATGGGAGTATCATATGGAGTTCGTCAGGTTGTCCAAGTACGCTCCTCATTTAGTGTCGACTATGGATGCCCGGGTTCGACGGTTTGTTCAGGGCCTTAGCCCTTTGGTGGTGAATGAGGCCGCCACAGCAGCTCTGCACTCAGATATGAACTATGGGAGGATCGTGGGGTTTGCTCAGGCCACAAAGGCTACGAAATTGAAGATTTGTGCAGAAAGAGAGAGTAGCAGCAGGGCCCGGTCAATGGGTCATTCAAGTAGATCACTTCTAGGTAGAGGGTCATCAGGGCCATCCCAGTCATATGCTCAGTCCTCCGTGAGTGCACCGCCATCCGTGCATAGTCATCAGCAAGGCAGTTACTCGAGACCCGGTTCAGACAGTAGGAGGTCTCGTCAGTCTGGTCGTCCTGGGATGAGGCCCCAGCAGCAGGGGAGGCCTAAATGCCCCTAGTGTGGGAGATTTCATACAGAGACTTGTTACCTTGACATCCTAGTGTGCTTTGGGTGCGGGGTGAGAGGTCACATTCAGCGGGACTGCCGTGCACCCAGTCAGGGTATGGGTAGGGGATCTGCTCAGTCATCCGGTTCTTCGGCTGCTACATCATCGGCGCGTCCTCCAGCATCAGCAGGGCGTGGTGCAGCTAGGGGTGGAGCTCATGGTAGGGGTGGACCTAGCCGATTCTATGCATTGAGTGGCCGCCAAAATGCCGAGGCTTCTCCAGATGTTGTTACAGGTATCCTGTCTGTTCAGACTATTGATTGCTATGCCCTTATTGATCAGGGGTCCTCCTTGTCTTATGTTACTCCATTCATTGCTTCAAGTTTTGGGATAGAACCCGAACAACTTTATGAGCCGTTCTCTGTGTCGACTCCGGTTGGTGAATCTATTACAGCCTCACGAGTCTATAGAAATTGTATTTTTATGGTGAGTGGTCGTGTTACCACAGCCGATCTCATTGAGCTTGGGATGGTAGATTTTGATGTAATTATGGGGATGGATTGGCTCTATTCATGCTTTGCCAAGCTTGACTGTCGGACGAGAGTCATGAGGCTCGAGTTCCCTAACGAGCCAGTTATTAAATGGAGAGGAAATGGTGTAGTGCCAAGGGGTAGGTTTATTTCCTACCTTAAGGCTTCAAAGATGATTAAGAAGGGGTGTATCTATCACCTGGTTCGGGTAACGGACACCACCTCAGAGGTGCCTACCCTCGAGTTCGTGCCAATTGTGAATGAGTTTCCTGAAGTGTTTCCGGATGAGCTTCCAAGCATCCCGCCGGATAGGGAGATTGATTTTGGGATTGATGTTTTGCCAGATACTCAGCCAATATCCATTCCACCATATAGAATGGCGCCAGCGGAGTTAAAGGAGTTAAAAGAGCAACTGAGGGATTTATTAGAGAAAGGGTTCATACGACCGAGTGTGTCGCCGTGGGGTGCTCCGGTTCTCTTTGTCAGAAAGAAGGATGGGTCACTTCGAATGTGTATTGATTATCGGCAGCTCAACAAAGTCACCATCAAGAATAAATATCCTTTGCCTCGAGTGGATGATTTGTTTGACCAATTGCGGGGAGCGAAGTTCTTCTCGAAGATTGATTTACGATCCGGGTACCACCAGTTGAAGATCAGGGAGCAGGATATTCCTAATGGTCACTTCGAGTTTTTGGTCATGTCTTTTGGGCTAACCAATGCCCCAGCAGCTTTCATGGACCTTATGAATCGGGTTTTCAAGCCACTTCTAGATTCCTTTGTGATTGTATTCATTGACGACATCCTCATATACTCTTGGAGCAGGGAAGATCATGCCATTCACCTCAGAGTAGCATTGCAGACCCTTCATCAGCATCAATTGTACGCCAAGTTCTCAAAATGTGAGTTTTGGTTGGAGTCCGTAGCCTTTCTAGGGCATGTTATTTCCAATGAGGGGATTAAGGTGGATCCTCAGAAGATTGCGGCAGTGAAAGATTGGCCTAGACCCACGAACCCGACAGAGATTCGTAGCTTTTTGGTTCTGGCAGGGTACTATCGAAGGTTTGTAGAGGGATTTTCAACCCCTGCTTCCCCATTGACAAAACTGACGCAGAAGGCAGTTAAGTTCCAGTGGTCTGATGCATGCGAGAAAAGTTTCCAAGAATTAAAGTCAAGATTGACCTCGGCACCAGTATTGGCCTTGCCAGAAGGCACAGAGGGATTTGTGGTTTATTGTGATGCCTCCAGAGTCGGTTTGGGATGTGTATTGATGCAACACGGGAAAGTCATATCTTACGCTTCCAGGCAACTCAAGAATCACGAGAAGAATTATCCGACGCATGATTTGGAGCTTGCAGCTGTTGTGTTTGCCTTGAAAATATGGCGGCACTATCTTTACGGGGTTCATGTAGATGTGTTTTCAGACCACAAGAGCCTCCAGTATTTGTTCAAACAGAAGGAGCTGAATCTGAGACAGCGGCGGTGGTTAGAACTGCTCAAAGACTATGATATGAACATATTGTACCATCCAGGGAAAGCAAATGTGGTAGTTGATGCTCTTAGTCGAAAATCCATGGGTAGTTTGGCTCATTTGGGTGTGGATCAAAGACCCCTAGCTCGGGAGGTTTACCAATTGGCCAGTTTGGGGGTTCGTATCTCGAGGTCAGATGAGGGGAATGTTTTGGTTCATAATGGAGCGGAATTATCATTGGTTGCGGAAATCAAGGAAAAACAGTTTATGGATCCAACATTGGTTCGGGTGAAGGAAGTAGTTATGAATGACAAGACCTCGGCATTTGTACTCTGTAGCGAGGATGGTGTATTGCGGTTCCAAGGTAGGCTATGTGTCCCGGACGTGGACGAACTTCGGGAGAGAGTAATGGCAGATGCTCATATTTCCAGGTATTCTGTGCACCGAGGTTCCACTAAAATGTATCATGATCTCAAGGAGATTTATTGGTGGAACGGTATGAAAAGGGATGTGGCAAGCTTTGTAGCTAAATGCCCGAACTGTTAGCAAGTGAAGGCCGAGCATCAACGGCCCGGTGGATTAACTCAACTTATAGAAATACCAAGGTGGAAATGGGAGATGATCAATATGGATTTCGTGGTGGGGTTACCTCGCACTCAGCGTAAGTTCGACTCAATATGGGTGATAGTGGATCGACTTACCAAATCAGCTCACTTCTTGCCAGTCAAGTCCATTGATACTGCGGAGCAATATGCAAAGTTATATATCAAGGAGATAGTAAGGCTTCATGGCACTCCGCTTTCTATTATCTCGGATCGCGAGGCTCAGTTCACGGCAAATTTTTGGAAGAAGTTTCAGAAAGGTTTGGGAACTCAGGTGAATCTCAGCACAGCCTTCCATCCGCAGACCGATGGTCAGGCCGAGCGGACTATTCAGACGCTTGAAGATATGTTACGGGCTTGTGTCTTAGATTTCAAAGGTAATTGGGATGAACACTTACCATTGATAGAATTTTCTTATAATAATAGCTTTCATGCTAGCATTCATATGGCCCCATTTGAGGCATTGTATGGGAGAAGGTGTAGATCGCCAATCGGGTGGTTTGAGGTAGGTGAAGCGGAATTGCTAGGGCCAGATCTGGTGTACGAAGCTATGGAAAAAGTTAAGGTTATTCAGGAGAGGTTGAAAACCGCACAGAGTCGCCAAAAATCCTATGCAGACGTTCGCCGAAAGGATTTGGAGTTTCAAGTTGATGATTGGGTGTTCTTGAGGGTATCTCCTATGAAGGGAGTCATGCGATTCGGAAAGAAAGGGAAATTGAGTCCTAGGTATGTTGGGCCATATCGGATCGTTCAAAGAATCGGGCAAGTTGCTTATAGGCTGGAGTTGCCTCCTGAAATGTCATCAGTGCACCCCGTGTTCCATGTGTCCATGTTGAAGAAAGTGATTGGAGATCCATCCACCATCATGCCGGTCGAGGCTATTGAGGTTAATGAGGATTTGTCATATGAAGAAGTTCCAGTTGCCATCCTTGATAGGCAAGTTCGTAAGTTGAGAAATAAGGAAGTTGCCTCTGTTAAAGTATTGTGGCGAAGTCAACAAGTTGAGGAGGCCACGTGGGAGGTAGAAAAAGAGATGAAGGAAAAGTACCCCTATTTGTTTGATCAAGCTTAGTAGAAATTAGGCGATCCTTCTACTCCTAGTAACTATTGTTTTGTCCAAGTTGTTTCCCTCTTAGTGTTAGTGAAGTTTCCTTCATTTGGTAATGAGTTGTATGTGTTGTTACCTTGGGTCACTTAAACCTTTCTTGATAAATGGAAGCCTTATAAAGATTCATGTGTTAAATAAACAACTAATAGTAAGTGTAGATTGATAATGGTTTGTTTATGTGTACATGGTGTATTGAGACGGTTAAATAAGGTAAGGACTCATTAAATTAGCTAGTTTATGCGCAAATGTAACAAATGTGATAGAATATGTGCAATCGTTGAGGTAAGAAAGTGTATACAAGCTATGGAAAGTGTTGTAATTGTGTATTGTTGTTTGGTAATGTATTTCGGGGGCTCTCTAACAGGTGGATATGTCCATATTACAAAGGAAACTCTGGCGAAAATTTCGAAAATTTATGGAGTTAGCCAAATTCGTGGCTATTGATTAATTTGATGATGTGAACAAACTGAAGTTACATAAGGAAGGCTAGTGAATGGACCTCAATCCTCATTCGAGGACGAATGATCCTAAGGGGGGAGAATGTAAGGCCCCAAAAAAAAAAATTTTCGAGTTATTTAAGATTTCGTCGTGCTAATGTAGGCTACATTGTTTTATCTCGTGTGCAAATAAGGATTGATAATATTATGGATATTAATTAGATAGTGTTAATAAGGGTATAACTCTTATTATAAGTGATTTGGGGTCTAAGGAGAGGCCTAAGCCTAGTCCAAGATGGAAAATTGCATATTAGACGAAATCTGTAAAAGAGTGCGCACAAGACCTCACTTTGAATGACACTATCTCCAGTTATATAAGGAGTTGTGTGAGGATCAACCTATCAAATTAAAGTTCTTTGAGTCTAGTTTCCAACGCAATAAACCGTTCGTCATTCTGAGGTGTATACAGAAAGTTATGATCATTTTACTCGTCAGGTGTCAGCTGCGCGAAGTCCTACGCGAAGTGGACTTCGCGCACACTTCGTGCACCTTAGGCAGAATGCTCAGGAAAATGCGCGAAGTCATGCGCGAAGCTTGCACACTTCGCGCATCTGGGCAACACTTCGTGCACCTGGATAGTTTTAATACCCCAAAGACCGGCCTAGAGTGTTCCCAACTCATTTTTGGGGTTTTGACTTGCTCTCTCAAGAGGGTTTCATCCCAAACTTCATCCCTATGATCTAAGGTAAGATTTTTATAGTTCTTTGAGTAATTTCTGCCCCTTAAGCACTTATACTAACAAGGATTAATCTTCAAAATTCTTAGATTTTCCTTCTAATTCTTGAATTCTTCAAGAACACCTCAAGTGGAGATTCTTAAAATTCTTACTACAAGATGTATGTTTATCACCTCCAACTACTCTATGGTGGTTATTTATGTAAGATACATACAATAGAACTCATGGGAGGGTGATTGGGAGCCATGGGTTCCTAACCTAGGTTATGTTAGTATTGTAGAGGTTGTGAAATGTGTTATTGAGGTATGATTCTTGGTAGGGTAGTGTTATGTATGCATGCTTGTGCAAATAGAGTTGGGGGAAGATTGATGAACATAAATAGGTAAAGATTGGGTTTTGGAATGAAGGGAAATATTGTAAAAGAGTATTAAAAATCAAGTCGCCCAACTAGTGTTTGATAAAAAATTTTGCAAGGAGGTGAAACCATAAATGTCTTCCTAAATTATGTTTAATTTTGCTATGTTTCAAGTAGGTTGGGATTGCTAGAATTTCCGAAACGTCGTAGTAACTTAAGGAAAGCTTAAACGAGGTATGTATGGCTAATTTTGATTCTTGTAAAATCGCCCAAATGTGTGAGAATTGTTTTTGGCATGTGTTAATTTGAGAAATTGTATGAAATTCTTTGATTTCATTGTTGGGTATTCAATTGATGTTGAACTACATGTGGTGTGTTATGAAATATGAGTTGAAGGATAACAAGGGAACTAGAATTGGTAAAGAACTGATAACAAATTGTTGTGGTGGCATATATGACTTCTTGTGGAAGAGATGAAACATTTGAATTGTGGTAAATTGTTGAACATACTTATGTGGGTACTCTCAAATATGGAAACATGGTAATTTGGCTGTGAATTCAATTTGAAAATATTTGAGAATATGAATCGAATTGTAAGTTGCTTATTTGAACTTGTTGTAATTTGGTGTAGTGCCTTATTTGCTGTTTGTAATTGTTGTGATTGAAATTGTACGGTGGGATCGGGTTGCGCTCCGCAACATGAAGTAATAAGGTGTGGGTTGGGGTGATAAGGGTGGCCGAGGTAATAAGGGTGGACGAGGTAATAAGGATAAAACGATCGAAATCGCTATTGAAAATTGATATAAAATCAATGATGTGAAATTGTGAAAGGAGACAGCAGGAGAGTTTGCAACCCGTGGGGCACTGATTGCCCCTTTGTTTGACTACTTGTGCTTTAGGAGATTTGATTGGTTATTGTTCAATTTGTTGATCATAAAAAGTGCCTTGTGTTGAGAATTATATTTGAAATGAGGACGATGTAAAAAAAATATGGTTGGCTGGCTTATTGATTCTTGGTGTAATTTATTGGCTATCTTATCATCGTGATTCTTGTTTAACGGCTTGAGTTTACTTGGGACAAAGTTTGTCCATACATACTAGTACAATTCTAGTGTACTGACGTCCCTTTTGCCGGGGACGCTACATTCGTGTTATGATTGTAGGTGGATCTGTAGCAGGCACTTCAGCACATCGGCAGTAGTATCCTTCATCCTCTACTGCACGTTTTGATGAGCCCCTTTCTTCCTCGGGGCCCTGTGTGGTTCACTCCACTTTCGTTTAGATTTCATTTTGGTTTGTAAGGTATAGCCGTAGCCTTGTTACCGGCAAGTATTGTATTCCCTTTTTGTATCCTAGAGGCTCCATAGACATGTAAACTGTGGGATTTCAGTCTTATGTATATACATGATGTATGTCGGGCGTTGTAAAAAACTGCAAACTTGCTAATGAATCACTCGTATGGTTTGTTTGCTTATTGTAAAATCATTCATGGTTAGTCAGATATTTGGTTAATGGGAAACAATCAACACAGGGGTAACGCGTGGGAATGAAAGGCACTCGGGTCCGCTTGACTGGGGCAACCCGGTCAGGCGCGCCGGTCATGTTTCCCCGATTTGGGACGTGACACGATCCTCGCGGGACCCAATAACTGGCTCACAGCCCACATGTATACTCCACAGAATACCACATAATGAAGCTAAACTACAGTTCGATTCCTCCTACCAACTAGCAACAACAACAGTACATTACCACTATCATAGATAATTCACAGACAAAGATGCAATGCAAATCACATAACCGCTACGGCGTGTAGCCCGATCCATTTAACGTCGACGACGCTCACTAGGGGTGTGTACAGACTCCGGAGGGGCTCCTACAGCCCAAGCGCAATACTGCTGCGGCGTGCAGCCCGATCCTCATATCAACCGCTGCGGCGTGCAGCCGATCCTCATATAAACCGTTGCGGCGTGCAGCCCGATCCATCCTCAGTCCATATAAATCAGATAAGTCACAAAAACAGTTCATTTTTCTTAATTCCAGTTCCCAGTTCATAATTTATGAAAAGTACTTTAACATTTATTTAATTTTTCCCAAAACAGGTGACTTAGCATTTTAATACGGTGATTTCAAACCAGGACTGAGATCCGTGATTAAGCAAGTATAGCTATCACAAATATATAACTATCCCCTAGGGATACTACAGGTCGGCACAAGGCCCCAAATACGGCTTACAGCCCACAATTATATCAACACAGTGTGTATTTCAACCACATATAGCATATTATTCATATCCGGGAGGGACCAAGTCTCAATCTCCCATCAATATCAATCCCGCACCTGCCACGGGGTGCGATCCAGGCCCTACTAGCGTCACAATGTGC
Organism: Nicotiana noctiflora; assembly: GCA_032618575.1. Classification (NCBI taxonomy): domain Eukaryota; kingdom Viridiplantae; phylum Streptophyta; class Magnoliopsida; order Solanales; family Solanaceae; genus Nicotiana; species Nicotiana noctiflora. The sequence goes on from JASVEL010014164.1 coordinate 619,510, forward strand.
TTAGCCGGTGTTTCGAACCCTCAGGCTACCATATATACAAACTACTCACCTCTAGTCGGCCATAAACTCGTCCGCGATGCCTTTTCCTTTTGAATTTGCCATCTCGTGTGTAAAATCTAGTCAAACCACAACAATTATATCAAATACGGGTCAAAGAAACGTAACCCAATTCAATTTATACGAAATACGCGATAATACACCAAGTTGGTAAAACCCGGACCCCGGGCCCACTGCCCGAAAAATTCCGAAAATCATACCAACAGATTCCTCGTCTCTCCACGAGTACGTGCATATAAATTTTATCAAAAACGGAGTTCGAATGGTCTTGCAAACCCAAAAATTCATTTTCTTGATTTAGGCCCTAGTTCTTCACAAATTATACCCAATTTCAGGAATTTTGGTGTTTATTCTATCATAAAATCATGTTTTTGAGTCAAGAAACTTACCTCCAGTGATTACCCATTGATTTCTCTCTTACAAATCGCCTCAGAAGCTTCTTCCCCTTCCAAAATTGGAAGAAAACTTGATCTGCTCATTATAGGTATACTGTTCATGCGATTTACTGAACCCAATGGATTCCTTGCGAAACTCTAATTAATTTAGGCTTTTGAATCACTCAATTTGACCTTATAATGAAGGAGATATGTAGGTTTTACGATTTGCAAATAGTGCAGGTTTTTAATACGCCATCAGGGGCAGTTTCGTCATTAACCTGAAATTCTGGGCAACTTTAGTAAAATGGCCATAAAATTATCATACGATGTCCAAATTCGATGATTATTTTTGCTACGGGTCCGTAATTTCGATACGGATCTAATTCGTCATTCAAAACAGTAATCCAAGCTTATTTGTTCAATATGATATCATTTATGCTTGAAGAAACGATGTCGAGGCATAAGAAAAACGAGCATAACGCAACCCAAACCTATGTGAAACTCACCCAAGCTCCTCAAGACTGCACACGAACATACTAACATGCCACATATGATCATGCAAACTTAGTTTCACTCTCAAAACACCAAAACTAACATCAAAACACCAAATTTACATCGGATTCAAACCTAAGTTCTTCTAAAACTTTCGAAACTTGCATTTGATCTAAAACCCGACCTAAACACCTCCGAATGACTTGAAACTTTGCACGCATATCCAAAATCACCTAATTGAGCTACTGCAACTCTCAAAATTCTATTCCGACCTCGGATGAAAATCTCACCTACCATCCGGAATTCGCCAAAATTCAACCTTAGCCAATTCAAGCCTAAAACTACACCGGACCTCCGAATTCGATTCCGATTGCTCTCCTAAGTCATACATGATCCCCCGAAACTAGTCGAATCATAATAATTCAATTTCGAGTTGTCTAACTCACCGGTCAATATTTGGTTGACTTTTCCAACCTATTCTTCTCATAAAGAGGTTTATGGCCTCATTTTTTATCTAAATTTCTTCCGATATGCTTCTAACTTTCCGAACACATATAAATTAGCATATTGAAGTGTTAAATGAAGCAAATGGGGCGATAACTCCGGTAACGACGGGTCGGGTCGTTACATTCTCCCCAACTTAAACAAACGCTCGTCCTCGAGCGTACCCAGAGTTGTACTAGAAGCAACCCAATAGCTGAATGACCTTGCCAAGCATATATTCGGGGTGGTACCACGTCACCCTATCCATTATAAGTCCGATAAAGCAATATAGCTGAACTTCCACAGTCCATCTGGAACATAGACCACATTGCACTTTCCGAAATCATATACCACATCTGGATCCCACGTCTATACTCGGAATACACCCGCACCAATTGTAATAGTCCATACTCGCCACTCCGGGTGAGACCTTATGGTGTACCAAACAAACCAATCACTCGAGACGATGCCCTCTAATCACCACAATTTCCCACGATAACCAGTTACTACTAAAAAACCTTTCTTGTTAGCTAAAGCCTTATTCCAACACCTTCATGTATGTTGCCCACGGCAACCGAACACACGATATATCGAATCCATCTCTCAGGTCATCCATTCATGAATCCATTTCCCTTTTTGACTGACATTACAATATATTTCGGAGCCAAACCTCGATGTTTTCCTTTCTAACCAGCTGAAATCACATATGCCCGCACTCATTAATGGCTCCAACGATCATTCCGATTATGACACACCGCACTGGTGATATGACGCCTCAACACCGGCCTAAGCCACGACGAGCACAACACAGGCTCCAATAAGAAACGCTTGAACATACTCAAATCATGACAAGTACCTCAAACAAGGAGCTGTAATTCAATTCCTCCATACCATCATAACATAGAACTGAGATCCCGTCTCGCATTATAGAAATAGAGTACCTGAATTCTCCTCGAAAGGTCATAACATTATATGGCCTTGCCACAACTTATGATTCCATCCAAACACTATTACCCATGAAGCACCTCAAGTCATCTCATCATGCTCAAAACTGTCAGCCACGCACAGATTTAGGTATGAACTCAAGCAATCAATCTCACCCACGGTGAAACAATTAATGTACGCCATCAAATCTTGTAAGGACATAACCAATGCGCCATTCGTCGAGCGACATCCAACACTGACTTTTCTCAGAGACTAAGTAGTATAGTACACAAGGTAGCCTATAGAAAAACTATGTTCCATATTATACGGTTGCAGCGTGCAACCTGCTCAAAATTACATACCCGTGGCGGCGTGCCACCCGATCCAAATAACCCGTGGCAGCGTGCCACCCGATCCACGCAAAACTCTCACAAAAACAATGCACACCGAGTCAGATTGCTCATTACAACAAACATATATAGCCTCAAGCTCGGCCACAAGATACGCATCCGAAAAAGTTCCCCAATACCGGAACTGAATTAATGGTAGAAACCTTTGCACTGATATCCGCCACGAAGGCCCCACTGACAAAGCAATACCTGCCAGCCGTTCGCTGGTCCTAGGTACAACTACCATGTTGGAGCATACTCTGATGCACTCTGATACGCAATTTGTGCCATTTTCGACATAGTCCATATCACGTTAGTCTAGGCAACCTGACTTATGACAACCAGTCTGCAATCAAGTCTCATAACCCAAATTCATCATATCAAGCTAAGAGAGAGCCACTAGGGCTTCCAAATTCCAGTAATCGCTAAACGGTGCCGATACACACGATATACAACCACTGCATAGGCGGATTACGAGAACTTATAGTCTCATTCACCTACATAACAGATGAATCACCATGCCTGATTCCACACTCCACTGTACGAATACATAACACACATCAAGCATCCATGCATACCACAAAAGTCATTCAGAAATTTCTCTAGGCCATCAACAACTCAATCATCACAGTCGATCCAACAAGAGAATACCCCCATACCACTAGATATTATCAGTTTACATTACCTTGTCCTTTTTTACCATATACCCTGCCATATCAGTAGAATATCAGTACCATTTTTCTGTAATCCCAGAAAGATCGATTCTTAGATTATATGCAGCTGCTCGCGCTGCTTAAATTTTTTTAATGACTTCCCATATATTATGAACTGATCTCAAAACCTTGAACATGCCATTATCAACTTTCCATAACACATCGCATATACCATACCACACTAAGATAATATGGAACTTCTATCCCTTTCCTACGCCGCAAACATCGACGCACTTAACTAGTCAAGGATCTTCATGATCCCATATAGAAGAAAAGTCATTAAACATTCCATGCTTCGCATACCAACAGGAATATACTCATTTTCAAACCACGATAGAACACATCACAAACTTTTTCTCCCAATTCATTGCATAAGTTTAACTGTCAGGACTGAGTCCTTTTACCCACATCGAGCTACGCAACTGCCAGCACTCAAGAGCTTGGTTGCACCATAGCTGCAAGACTCATTACTTCGTACACATACCAGGAGTTAATCGTATCCTTATCATACCGTTTCAGTTTATTAGCAAGTTGCTCCATTTACTCAATTTCCTTTCTGAACCATCTTTAACTTAGTATTAGCCTTTACTGTAGCACTACAATAACTCAACTCATGTTACCACACGAGACTCGTACATAAGACCACACGGTCTACAACCCATAGGCCACCGAATACTTTCTCAATGTCTCCCAGAAGTACCACATTCTACAATACTTGTTTTGAAGAACTTCTTGCGATTTTTGAATTCGTTATCATTACTCTCCAATATAGATACATAGAATCTCATCATTCACATATCATTACACAAGTCTTGAACCCTTCTAACGAAACCACCATCTTTAGCCACATACACAATCTTAAGACACCTTACCGTTACAAGCAAAGTCTTGAACACTGCAAGGCTATTCTCGGGCGTTATTCACTTATAATTCAACTGTCTTATTAGACAGGACCACTCGTGCCCTGTTAGAACTCTGGCACCGCAGAACATCATTACATACAAATGTATTTAGCTATCTTTCCATCCTATACACCAAACATTCTTACCAACAGCAATTCAAACCATCCTATTATTTCTTCATATCTACGAAGCACCATAACCTTTATCAGAATTTTCCCAACATACTTAGAGACAGAACCAACATAGCACACAATAGTGCAATCAGTTAATCAATAGCAACCTCCCCAGCTTGGCTCGAAACCATTCATCAAAGCACCTTTAGCCACTTATAGCACTTACTCAAATGAGGCCACAATGTTATAGTGAGATTAATCTCAAGTCATTTACGAGCCTTGACAAAGACTCGAATCATCAGAGACCTTAACTCTTCCGCAACTCTTGCATTTATACACACACTACAGTTAAGCCTACTCTCTTTAGGTGACAGAAATCTTTTCTATGTCCCAAAATTTTCCAAAAATTTCGGCAGAGTTTCCTTTGTAAGTTGGCCTATCCACCTGCGAGAGAATCACCAAAACCATCCTAACAATACATCCACAACTCAACAAGACATCACAATGTATATCAACAACATTAATCTCAATAATACACGGGTTATATTATCACAATTTATACCTGAACATGCGCTACACCTGCTCGCATCATAACACATATCAAATACCCTTCAATTACACATTCGAATCCACCCGCCTACATTGAATCAATCTAGTATTTCAGTACAACACCTTCCACCAGGATATACATAGCATAATCACTTTAGTCTTCCTCAGTCTAAACTCGTTTTACTACACGTAAGGCACTTTACCTTCCAACTAAGAGATATGGCAAATATTCACCACGCCCATAGCTCGGGGCTACACAACAGATTACATAAGAGTCTAACACCTGACAGCTCGTACATTATTAAGCTGCTATTTCCACAGTTAGGAATAATACCCATCACACGAAATTTCATAATACCAATTTGTAAAATCAGCACTTTAGTGCTCATGCCATAGACAAAGATCTGGCCTCAAGTCCTCCCGACTGGCCTACCATGAACTCGCAGAGATTATATCTCGACCCTCGACTAGGGAATCACAAGCCATCAAGGAAATTATATTACTGAGCGTTCGAGTGTGCCTACAGGCGTATCGAAGGAATTTCCAAGAATTATATCTCAAGCCGAATCAAGTACGCACGATAAGAATTCCAAGAAATGTGAAGTGTTTCCTAAAGGTTTGCAGCCTCCCGAGGATAAGTACAGGCGTCCCCGTACCGATATATGAACCCAGTATGCAAAGATAGAACACCTAACACCCAATGCCATGCATCTTTTTGTCACGACCCCAATCCCGGTCGTGATGGCACCCGACACAACTGCTAGGCAAGCCCGACCATTTACCCTCTCATCCCGAGCATGAAGCTCAAATCAATTACCTGGATATTATTATCAATAATAAAGCTAAACTAAATAACCACCTAAAGATCTAGGGTCACGAGTCTAGAGCCTCTAAACATGATCGGATAACAATATCTAAACCAAATACTCAAGTATGAATAATGTATATACAAAAGAAAATTGGAATAAGAAGAGAAGCCAGGTCCTGCGAACGCCAATAGCTACCTCAGCGACTCGGATAAATACTGATAAAAGCTAGTGTGCTCGTCTATCCCTCCAGTGTACCTGAATCTGCACACAAAGGTGCAGGGAGTAGGGGTGAGTACTAAGTACTCGGTGAGTAATAAATATATACAAGTAGCTGAAAGTAAGAAATCCACAGAATACCACATAATGAAGCTAAACTACAGTCCGATTCCTCCTACGAACTAGCAACAACAGTACATTACCACTATCAGAGATAGTTCACAGAAAAAGATGCAATGCAAAGCACATAACCGCTACGGCTTGTAGCCCGATCCATTTATCGTCGACGGCGCTCACTGAGGGTGTGTACAGACTCCGGAGGGGCTCCTACAGCCCAAGCGCAATACCGCTGCGGCGTGCGGCCCGATCCTCATATCAACCGCTGCGGCGTGCAGCCTGATCCATCCTCAGTCTACAACATGCATATGAGTCACACAACAGCTCAACAACAAACATATAAGTCACACAACAGCTCAATTTATTTATTACCAGGTTCCAGTTCATAAATTATGAAAATACTTTAACTTTTATTTAATTTTTCCCAAAACAGGTGACTTAGCATTTCAATACGGTGATTTCAAACCAGGACTGAGATCCGTGATTAAGCAAGTATAGCTATCACAAATATATAACTATCCCCTAGGGATACTACAGGTCGGCACAAGGCCCCAAATACGGCTTACAGCCCACAATTATATCAACACAGTGTGTATTTCAACCACATATAGCATATTATTCATATCCGGGATGGACCAAGTCTCAATCTCCCATCAATATCAATCCCGCACCTGCCACGGGGTGCGAGCCAGGCCCTACTAGCGTCACAATGTGCTAAGCCGGGGTTTCGAACCCTCAGGCTACCATATATACAAACTACTCACCTCTAGTCGGCCATAGACTCGTCCGCGATGCCTTTTCCTTTTGAATTTGCCGTCTCGTGTGTAGAATCTAGTCAAACCACAACAATTATATCAAATACGGGTCAAAGAAACGTAACCCAATTCAATTTATACGAAATACGCGATAATACACCAAGTTGGTAAAACCCGGACCCCGGGCCCTCTGCCCGAAAAAATCATACCAACAGATTCCTCGTCTCTCCACAAGTCCGTGCATATAAATCTTATCAAAAATGGAGTTCGAATGGTGTTTCGAAACCCAAAAATTCATTTTCATGATTTAGGCCCTAGTTCTTCACAAATTCTACCCAATTTCAGGAATTTTGGTGTTCATTCTAGCATAAAATCATGTTTTTGAGTCAAGAAACTTACCTCCAGTGATTACCCATTGATTTATCTCTTACAGATTGCCTCAGAAGCTTCTTCCCGTTCCAAAATTGGAAGAAAACTTGATCTTCTCATTATAGGTATACTTTTCACGCGATTTACTGCTCCCAATGGATTCCTTGTGAAATTATAATGAATTTAGGCTTTTGAATCACTCAATTTGACCTTATAATGAAGGCGATATGTAGGTTTTAAGATTTGCAAATAGTGCAGGTTTTTAATACGCCGTCAGGGGCAGTTTCGTCATTACCCTAAAAATCTGGGCAACTTTAGTAAAATGGCCATAAAATTATCATACGATGTCCAAATTCGATGATTCTTTTTGCTACGGGTCCGTAATTACGATACGGATCTAATTCTTCATTCAAAACAGTAATCCAAGCTCATTTGTTCAATATGATATCATTTATGCTTGAAGAAACGATGTCGAGGCATAAGAAAAACGAGCATAACGCAACCCAAACCTATCCTGAAACTCACCCGAGCTCCTCAGGACTGCATACGAACATACTAACATGCCACATATGATCATGAAAACTTAGTTTCACTCTCAAAACACCAAAACTAACATCAAAACACCAAATTTACATCGGATTCAAGCCTAAGTTCTTCTAAAACTTCCGAAACTTGCATTTGATCTAAACCACGACCTAAACACCTCCGAATGACTTGAAACTTTGCACGCATATCCAAAATCACCTAATGGAGCTACTGCAACTCTCAAAATTCTATTCCGACCATTCACCTACCATCCGAAATTCGCCAAAATTCAACCTTAGCCAATTCAAGCCTAAAACTACACCGGACCTCCGAATTCGATTCCGATTGCTCTCCTAAGTCATACATGATCTCCCGAAACTAGTCGAATCACAAGAATTCAATTTCGAGCTGTCTAACTCACCAGTCAACATTCGGTTGACTTTTCCAACCTATTCTTCTCAAAAAGAGGTTTATGGCCTCATTTTTTATCTAAATTTCTTCCGATTTGCTTCTAACTTTCCGAAAACATATAAATTAGCATATTGAAGTGTTAAATGAAGATAATGGGGCAATAACTCCCATAACGACGGGTCGGGTCGTTACACATCAATAACCCATCCTGAGTCCGAGCTCACTCTCTAGCTTCATAAGTCCATTCACCCATCATGGGCATCAATTAAATATGCGTCAATATCCTTCTAGTTCAAAGTAATGTTGTATCCTCCTTAATTTCAAGCAGCTCCTTTCTGTTATATCAAATCTCCTGTCACATAATAGCCCATACTTCAAATTAAATCCGTAGACCCCAATCACCAATCACAAAAATTCTCAAATCATTCCAAACTCTTCTTAAGGTGCATAGTCATCCTACACAAAGCCCATACGCAACACCACCACTCTCCTACTTTGGCGGAATTCATCCCTTTAATGGACTACTCAATATTTGCTTCTTATACGTGGCCTTCTAGCAATTTTAACCACCACCTGACACTCCTCACATGTCCTTTCTCATCCTTTGCTACTCATTTGTTGCATTAAATAAAATCTATCTTCGTAGAACTTGAACCCACAAATCACTACTGACTTTAAACCTTTCCGAAGATCATCTTTCTCAAGTCGTCAACATTAGAAACACCGAACCAATCATGAACCACTACACCCTGCGATATCTAACAATCGTTGCTCCAATAATATTTTACAATATCTTAACCCAAAGGCAAATTGTAGAAGACCATAACACCAGCGAACTTAACATATACTAGTAAAAATGATAGCACTGCATCGCAGATGAAAATTCTACCGCGCTCAAAGATACCAAGTCACGTTACTCCATCACCCAAAATCTTGACATTTATAAGCCAATTGCTTTTCCTCCACTAGAAATGAAATATCATATCTCTGAATTGTGTACTGAGTAAACCTCCCTTCAAGTTATTCATTGTCCGGACACGCAGGCAATCATCCTACCATCACATCAATATCGTGCGACAACCATTCATAAGCATCATAGAAACATGAGCCCAGCCTCAGAGCTCTCAGAAGTACATCTATTAAGCTGAAACAATAGAATATCCTCCCGCAAGGTGACGCCAGTAGCCCAATCAACTATGTAGGGAGGAACATCTTACATCGTATCTGTAGTACCATTAGAATTTCTCAATTCTCGATGTAGCAAGTGCTTCATCTCGCATAAGATTGTGTAGGAAATAAACAAAGGCATAAGCCTCAAAGGAATCAAATTGCACAATAAGGAATGAAGAAGGAAGTGCTCCTAACAACCCTGTAGCCTCCTGAAGAAAAGTACAGACGTTCCCTTACCGATCCGTGAGACTCTACTAGACTTGCTCATAACTCGTGAGACCTAAAAGAACCTAGTACTCTAATACCATGTTGTCAAGATCCAAAATCCACTAAGGGTCGTGATGACACCGAACACCACTGTCAGGCAAGCCAACCATAAATACTAATTAAATTCTTATTTAAATAATTGTGAAAACTTTGATTTTTCTTCAATATTTACTAATAAAAGATACTTAGTTCAAATTAAATATATATGTCAAAAAGTCTATAAAAAATACCCCATAACTATCCTAGAACCCGGCGTCACAAGTGCATAAGCTATCTCTAGGAAATAATATAATGCAACAACCGTCTGGAATACAAACTGGACAGAAAGTAAATACAATAATACGATAGAGACTCTGCTGGTTGCGGGTCGTCTCGAGAAGTACAGCTCACCAAAGTCTTCAAATCAATCATGCTGTTATGCCCACTAGGCCACTAAAGATGCATGTGCTGGTGAACAAAAATGCACAGCAAGTGTAGCATGAGTACGAAAATAACATGTACTCAGCAAGTATCTCATCTAATCTTGAAGAAGTAGAGATGAGTGGTCAACTTCGACTCTTGCTAGTGGTCCAATAATAACATACCAATAATGTAGTGAATAGAGAATATTCATAAATAACTTTTACATCAATAACATGAGGCAACTAAACAATTCTTTTATTAATAGGAAATTTTCAAATTGATTTTTCATCATTTATACGTGTATCTCAAGTCAGGGAAGAAGCGATATCAAATTCAATAAATCTCAAGGCAAGCTATACAAGCATGCGCAAATCATGCCGAGGTCGTACGACCCGATCCAATAATATTTAAACTGTGCACTACCAAAGGATCGAATAGCGCGAACCATATATGCATCTATTTAATCTACCGAGGTGTTCGACCCGTTCCATAATAGATAAACATATTCAAACGGGAATGTCACGACCGAAAATTCACTAAGGGTCGTGGTGGCACCGAAAACCTTGCTAAGCAAGCCAACCAAGAATACATAATTAAATTCCAGTTTTAGTATTTGAGGAAATCGTTTATCTTATACGAAGAATAATAAACAATAATTTTTTTTAAAAATGAACATAAAATCGATAGAAGACTTAATACTGAATAATCCAAAAATCCTCCTAGAATCCGGTGTTACAAGTGCATGAGCATCTATAGGTAAGAAAATAAAATACAACATCCGTCCGAAATACAGTGGATAAGAAATGAATACAATACACTGAAAGGGACTATACTAGCTGCGGGTCACCTCGAATAATGCAACTCACCTAGTCCTAGAATCATCTGCGCTGCTACGCTCAGTAGGCCACTAGGACTATATATACATGTGCAACAAAATGCACAGAAGTGTAGTATGAGTACGTAATCAATGTGAACTCAATGATTATCCTGTCTAATCTCGAAGATGTAGAGACGAGATGGTGAACTTGGACACTTACCAGAGGTCAATTCACAATATACTAAAATGTAAGGAAATCATGGATTTATATAGTAGTTCAAATTCATGAAGTCGGGAAAACAGGTAAACACCTTCAACAAATAATCAAGGACTTTCAAGGTTTACTCTTCATTATCTTATCAAATTATATCAAGCCACGAGGGCAAACTTCACGTTTAAAACTCTCAAGTGAAAAATAACATGTGCAAATCACACCCAACGGCCCAATCCAACAAAAATGTAAATTGTGCACTGTCGAGGATTGAATGGCCTGAACTATAGATGCATATATTACCCCGCTAGCGAATCTATCCATGCAACGCGGTCAACATAAAATAAACAATTACCCTGCTCGAGAATCATCCATGTGACACAGGTACATATAAAATAAACATCACCCATCTATGCGACACAGGTAAACATAAAACACATGCTCAAATAGCTAGTTAAGAATTTATTAGGGAATAATTATCCAAATAAAACTAATTCTCCTTTAACAATTTTTAACAAATGAAGTTTAATCCTTTTAGAAATTCACTTACTAGTTCAATGTGATTTGAGCAATTCAAGCTATCAATGGGTTCATAAATAATCGAAGTATAACATGCTTTTAGGTCCTAACTACCCAAGCAATAACATAATAGTAGCTACGCATGGACTCTCGTCACCTCGTGCGTACGTAGCCCCCACACATAGGAGCACATAATTAATTATTTCACCTATGGGAACAATTCTCTCTTACAAGGTTAGAAAGGAGACACATCTCGCTCCGAAGATCAAAACTGACATTACACGCCCTTCCGAAGACTCTAATTGATGTACCACGCTCCAAAACTAGCCAACGGTTACGCAAATCTATTATTATATGCTCAATTATTCATTACAATATAATTTTATAGCAATTCCTAACTCTGATAAAAAAAGTTGACAAAAATGCCCCCGGGCCTCGTGCCCAGATTTCGAATTTTTTTGAAGATAAGATTACTCATGACCTTAAGAACTCAAATATATAATTTCTCTAAATTCCATACCCAAAATAGTGGCTAAATTCCAAGAATATAATTTCTAGGTCTTTCTACAAAAAATCCAAATTCTACAATTTCCATGCTCAAATCCATACATAATTGATGTATTTAATTCAAAATAGGCGGGGATAACTTACCTTATCATTAATGATGAAGATCCTCTCTTGAAACATCCCCAAGAATCGCCCAAGCCAAAAAAATATGAGAGAAAATAGCCAAAATCCTATTTTTAAAACACCCTCACTGCCTTAGAAATTTTCGCTTCTGCGGATGGCCCACCGCTTATGCGGTTCCGCTTTTGTGGTTCTAGGGCCGCTTCTGCGATCCTGGGCTGCTTCACATCCAACCGCTTCTGCGGCTTCTTCCTCGCTTTTGCGGGGCCGCTTCTGCGGTCCCAAATCTACAAAAGCGGAAATACCAGAAGCAGCAACTCCAGTCCTTCTTCAAACTCCGAATTCGATCTGTTAGCCACCCGGAATCCAGCCGAGGCTCTCGGGACCTCAACCAACCCTACCAACCAATCCCAAAACACACTACGGATTTGATCGAGGCCTCAAATCAAACAATGCTAAAACCATGAATTACACATCGATTCAAGCTTTATGAACTTCGAAATTTCAAACTTATAATTCTGATGTTTAAACCTATCAAATCACGTCTGATTGACCTCAAATTTTGCACACAAGTCATATTTGACATTATTGACCTACTCCATCTTTTGGAATTGGATTCTGACCTCGATATCAAAAAGTCCACTTCCGATCAAACTTCTCAAAAACCTCCAAATTTCTATCTTTAGCCAAATGGCTCCAAAACGACCTATGGACCTCCGAATTCACTTTCCATTGCGCCCCCAACTCCAAAATCACCATACGAAGATGTTCACAGTCTCGGATTCCTAAACAGACATCGATAATACTGAAATTCATTTCAAGCCAAACTTATGAAATTTCTTCTAAAATGCTAACTTCCACAATAAGCGCCAGAACACTACCTGGTAATCCAAAACCCAAATCGGGCATACGCCTAAGTCCGAAATCATCATACAAACCTGTTGCAACCTTCAAATCCCGATTCTAAGGTTGTTTACTAAAAATTCTAGTCCTAGTTGATTCTTTCATCTTTAAGCTTCTGAAACAAGAATTATCTTTCCAAATCAACTTTAAACTTATCAGAACATAATTCCGACCACGCGTACAAGTCATAATCCTGAAATGAGGTTGTTCATGGCTTCCAAATTCTACAAGGAGCGCTACGACTCAAAACGACTGGTAGGGTCGTTACAAGGAAAATCAATAATTAATCAAGAGTAAATTTTTAGAAAAGGCAAGTTTCTCTTTTAAAAGTCAAGAAATGATATCTAGACTTTTAGGAATTCATTTACACATGTGATATGTTTTAACATGTTTGAGTTTGTCAGCAAGGTTGCAAGTATTACAAGTAAGCATGATTTTGGGCCCTAAACTACCCGGACTTAAGCATAACAGTAGCTACACATGGACTCTCGTCACCTCGTGCATACGTAGCCCTCACAAATAGGAGCACATAACCAATTAACTCACATATGGGGACAATTATCTCTTACAAGGTTAGAAAGGAGACTCACCTCGCTCCGAAGTTCCATAACCGACATTTTATGCCCTTCTGAAGACTCAAATGGATGCACAACGCTCCAAACTAGCCAATAATTATGTAAATCCATGAATATATAGTCAATTACTCATAATAATACAATTTACAATAATTCCTAACCCCGATAAAAAAGTTTTAAAAAATGCCCTCGGAGTGCCCGATTCCAACATTTCTTGAAGATACCTATAACCTCACGAACTCAAAGATATAATTTACTCTCAATTCCGTGACCAAAATTATGGTTAAAGTTCACGAAAATGAATTTTCTAGGTTTTCCTCAAACCCCTAAATTTCTACCAATTTTCATGCAGAAAACCCATACATAATCAATGTATTTTACTCAAGATATGTGGGGGTATATTACCTTGTCGTTGATGATGAAAACTCCCACTTGAAGCTCTCCAAAATCGCCCAAACAAGAGAAAATGTGTGACAAATGAGCCAAAACTCGTTCTTTAAAGAACACACTGCCCAACTTGACCTATCGTACATGCGGTCACATGACCGCTTCTACGGTCCCACAGGTACGGTTCCAATACTGCTTTTGCGGTCCTCCTCCAGCTTCCCCAAACCGCTTTTGCATTGTACCGACCACTTTTGCAATCTTGCAGGTGGAGAAATTATATCGCACCTACGCCGTCTGAATCCTTCACTTTTAACCATTTTAGTGGTTCCATTCTTCGCTTCAACGAGGCCACTTCTGTGGTTAACCCTACGCGGAAGCAGTTACACCAGCAAACAGAACCCTTTCAGTTCATCCTTCAAGTCCTAATCGATCCGTTAACCATCCGGAATCCACCCGAGGCCACCGGGACCCCAACAAATCATACTAACCAGCCCCCAAATACATTAAGGACTCGCTCGAGACCTCAAATCATGTCAAACAATGCTAAAATCATGAATTGACCTCCAATCCAAGCTTAATGAACTTTAGAATTTCAAACTTTTTTGTTCGATGTCGAAACCTATCAAATCACATCCGATTGACCTCAAAATTTGCACACAAGTCAAATTCAATATTACAGACCTAATCCAACTTTCTGAATCAGAATACGACCCCGATATCAAAAATTTCACTCCCCAACTGTCACGATCCCAAACCCGATCGTGATAGCACCCAACACAACTGCTAGGCAAGCCCGACCATTTACTCACTCAACCCGAGCACGAACTCAAAATCAACTATTTGAAAATTATTTAAATAGAATCATAATGAATAGCTACCCAAAGATCTGGATGTCATGAGTCTAGAGCCTCTAACAATACAGAGTAATAAAACTCCAATAATACAACGATCAAAACTACTGAAAATGACAAAGAAATAGGGAAGGAGTCGGGTCCTGCGGACGTTAGACAACTACCTCGACAACTCCAATAAAACTATGGATCAACGATGAGATCAGCTAAGCTCCCAATATACCTGCATCTGCACACATGGTGTAGAGAGTAAAGTGAGTACTTCCAACTCAGCAGTAATAAAAGTAAATAATGCTGAGAAGAAAGAACCATATAAGAGCACTACCTCACGCATAAAATACAGTACAACACATATTAGATAGCAGTATTTTTCCATAAAAATCCTTTATAAAACATCTAGCTTAGTTGAAAACCCTTTTTGAAAACATCTCTTTCTTTCCTTTTTAACAGTTAAGCATATGACAACATCAAGTAGTGCAAGTCTGCACACAAATCAGCCCCTCGGGCTCAGCACTCATTTAACAAATTACCAGAGTGTCTCGTCAACAAGGCAAGTGATACGCGCATGCCAATAATATATATGAGTGCTAAATGTCATGCCACGTAATACAAACAACAACCAATGCATGAATGCAATCCAATGAACATGACCACTACGGCGTGTAGCCCAATCGGTCTGGGCGCCCGGCGCTTATTGTGGGGGGTTCGGACTCCTGAGGGGCTCCTTTAGCCCCAGCGCGATATATATAATATCACATCCGCTGCGGCGTGCAGCCCGATCCATGCATAATCATGAATGCATATAAGCCGCTTGGGCACTAGTCACATAGCAAATCTCAGCAAATTATCAGAAAAATATCAATTAAGTTTTCAAATCTTAGAAAGATGGCTGAGTTTGCAAAAATAATATTTTTAAACCTTTGTTAGAGACAAAAGCATACTCAGTAATGCAAAAACAGTGATTTTTAACCCCCGAAGGGTTCAAATATTCGGCACGAAGCCCCAAACATGACATTGAGTCCAAATCATGATAACTAACACCTTTAACAGGATATCAATTGAAATCAAATAATTTAGTAATGATTTTATTAAGCGGGACGGACCAAGTCACAATCGCCAATGGTGCTCTACCCCACGCCCGTTATCCGGCGTGTAAGTCACCTCAATATAGCACTATAATGTGCAAGTCCGGGGTTTCAAACCTTCAGGACATCATTTACAAATATTACCCACCTCGAACCGGCGAGAATTCTAGCCCGCGATACCTTAGCCCCTCAAACTGGCCTCGGCGCGCGTCCAATCTAACGAAAAACAAGGCAAATATAGCACAATATGATAATGGGACAATACCCAATCGAAAAAACTCGTAAAATACTCAAAAATACGAAATTGGCAAAACCCGAGCCCCAGGCCCATGTCTAGAAAAATTTCAAAATTCACATTTCCGGAATCTTTGTCTCGCCACGAGTCTGTACATACCAAGAACTCCCAAATCAGACCACAAATGGCCCCTCAAATCCCAAATTGAAGTTTTTGCTCCAAGCCCTAATTTCTTTCAATTTTGCTATGTTTTCATGAATTTCAAGGATGATTCTTCAATAAAATCATGTACTTAACTCATAAAACTTACCTCTAATGATTCCTAGTTGAAACTCCCTTCAATCCCCATCTAAGAACTCTCAAAATGACTGAAAATGGTGGGAAAATGGAGAATTCGCGGATGGGATGTAACCATTCTGTCAAGATTTTGTTTTATGAAATTACTGTTTACTCGTGTTACTGTTCACAGGTACTGTTATGGGGTACTGTTCATGTATATTATATACGAACTGTTCACGGTTACTATTCACGATCACTATTCATGGGTACTACTCGTAGTGCTGTGAAAAACAAATTGCAGTAGTTTTCTTAAGTTAAAAGTGACCCGTTATCCTTCCGAAATCCACCCGGGGCCCTCGAGACCTCAACAAAATGCATCAACCAATCATAAAACATCAGTAAAAATTGTTCAAATCTCAAAACACATCGAACAACGCTAAAACCATTAAATTACAACGGAGTCAAGCCTAAATTTATCAAATTCTTCCAAAACTCACATTCAATCCGAAACCCAACCAAACGACGTCTGAATGACCTGAAATTTTGCGGACAAGTCCAAAGCATCTAACGAATCTACAACAACTCTCGAAATTCCATTTCGACCCTCGAATCAAAATCTTACCTATCAACCCAAAATCGCCAAAATACTAACTTCGCCAAAATAGGCTAACTTCTTCATCGGACCTCCAAAATTACTTCCGATTGCGCTCCTAAGCCTTAAATCATCACCCGGAGCTAACCAAATTATCAGAATTCAATTCCGAGCCCTCTAACTCACTAGTCAATATCCAGGTGACTTTTCCAATTTAAGTCTTCTAAAAAGAGACTAAGTGTATCATTTCTTATCAAAATTATTCCAATTAAATTCTAACGCACCCAAAACTGATAATGAAACATAAGGCAACACAATGTGGGAAAAACGGGGCGGTAATACCTAAGACGATAGGTCGGGTCGTCACACGAACAAACTTCTCAAAAACCTTCAAATTACTATCTTTAGTCAAATGACTCCAAAACGACCTACAGACCCCCTCTCCAAATCCACTTTCGATCGCGCTCTCAATACCAAAATCATCATATGGAGCTATTCACATACTCTAACTCATAAACAGATATTTATAACACTAAAATGCACTTCAACCCAATTTATGAAATTTCTTCCAAAATTCTAGCTTCTACAATACGCGCCAAAACTCTCTCGCATCACCCATCACCCAAAACCTGATCTAGGCATACGCCCAAGTCCAAAATCTTCATACAAACCTAATGGAACCTTAAAGTTCCGATTCCGGGGCCGTTTACTCTAAAATCCAATCTTAGTCAATTCTTTCAACTTAAAGTTTCCGAAATAAGAATTCTCTTTCCAAATCAACTCTAATATTTTTGAAACTCAATTACGACCATGCGTACAAGTCATAACACCTGAAATGAAGCTATTTATATCCTCAAACTGCTAAATGGTGCATTAGAGCTCAAAACAACCAGTCGGATCATTACAATAATAAATTTTCATCGAGCAAATAAAATCATGCCAAAAATATCGCAATAATTGTAGTATTTTATTTCAAATATTTGAGTGTTACAATCTCTATAAATCCTTTGATTCTTCTTTCCAATAATAAATAAATTCAAGGGCCCTTGAGCTTGATCTTGAATATATAGTTGTTGCCACGAACGATGATCGTGTTCTTGAGCTTGAGCTTGATTGCTTGAACTTGACCTTGATTTGATCTTCGTTATTGATCTTGAACTTAATTTGTTCTTCGTTCTTGAGTTTGAACTTAATTTCTTGAGCTTGAAACATATGGAGGAATTTGTAGTGTTTGATCCACGAGCTCTTTCTTGCTTCTTATTATAAATTCTGGTTTTTTTTCTGAGTTATGAAGACCCCTATTTATAGTTGTGGGAAGGAACATATATGATGAGAACAAACTCTTTCTGGCCAACCAGATTGAAGTGTGATATGACTGCATTTTATTGGCCAGAACATGTCACTTGTACACGTGGTGCCGTATCATTGGCCTTCTAATGTGACTTGACATTCTTTGTCACTTTGACATGTGGTATGATCCTATTGGCTCTTCCATTTGACTTGGCACGCCACGTCATTTAATACGTGGCACCAAACCGGGCCTCTTGAAAGATGGCATATTGGGCTTAATGTATTGGGCTCATCACTTTAGCCCGATTAAATGGACTAGCCCAATGATAGTACTTATTTATTTAAGAAATTTTTACCTCCTATAGCAAAGGTTGATACCTTATTTATTTTAAATAAATACCATTTTACAAAATTATATTCCATAGCTACCTTTTGATTTTTGTAGCCATATATCTATTTATTGTCACCTCCTACCCTTAAGCCATAAAATATGCTTTGTATTATTTTTCTCTCTCATTCTTTCTGATTTCTCAACCCTCTCTCTCAATGCTAGGTTTCTCTATGAATACAAATTCATGAAGTCTCTCTCATTAGTTCCTTTGTCAATAGTAATTCCTTGTGTTGAATTTGGCAATTTTGAGGACATCAAACATCTTTAAGGTGTTTTCCTAATTCATTAAATTCAAATATAATATATCACCTTCAAGAAGATACATCATTGCCAACAAAGGACGAAAATGACTTCTTCACATTCTTCTTCACTGGGTAACTAACTCGAAAACGCTTAGAATTTTCCATTCCACAACCAAAACAGAGCGTTGAAGTTGGTGAAGTAGGGATTTGCAGCTTTTCATGATCATGCTCCTCAATTTCTGATCTCGAACGGTAGTTCCTAGTGCTGGAATTATAAGCAGCGATTGGAATATAAGACATTGAAACGACGACGAACAAGACGATGAAACAATATTTGTGCTACAAAAAAAATGTTTGGTTAGGGCTGCAAATCGACGAGATGACATTAGGGTTGTTCTTGAAAAAAGACAACGGGGTCTGGGGCTAGCTAGGGGTGGGCATAAAATCCGAAAAACCGAATTCCGAACCGAACCGAATTTATTCGGTATTTCGGTTTCGGTTTTTTCGGTATTTCGGTCTAATTCGGTATTGCAATTTCGGTATTTCGGTATTTCGGTACGGTCCTCGGTATTAAAATTCTGAAATTTCGGTATTTCGGTATACCGAAATACCGATTTTTAAAAGACACTTTCTTAATAACCCAACCCACTGCCCATCGCCCCAGCCCCAACGCCCAAGCCCAAACCCTTCTTTATTTAATTCCCAGCCCCAACCCAACGCCCCAAGCCCACTCTAAACTCTAATTCCCAGCCCCAATACCGGTTTTTTCATTTTGCAGTGCACTGGAGTGGCGTCAAATGTCAATCATTCTTTAGCTAGTGATGTCTTGGCCATTTTTTAATCCTTTTAATTATTTGGTGTTTTAGCTTATACTTTGATTAATAACTCAAGTCTTCCGAATTTGAACTTTAGAAAATATTCCATGGCTTGGTTACTTGATTGTCTCAAATTCTCTATTCTTTATAGTTCGGAACATATTTTTCATTCTTTCACAGTGATAGTTTCCGTTGTGCATGTGCACTGTTAGCATTGATTATTCATCGATTATTAAACCGAAACCGTACCGAAACCGTACCGAACCAAAATAAAAAATACCGAACCGTACCGAAATATTTTGGTACGGTATTTGGTATACACAATTAATAAACCGAATACCGAAATACCGAACCGAAATTCTTAAATACCGAACCGAAATACCGAATGCCCACCCCTAGGGCTAGCAACTTGAAGACACTGTTACTTTTTTTTAAGTATATTTCAATGTATCTCGTTGTATTTTTATGTATTTTATTGTATCTTGTTGTATTCTATATATTTCATTATTTTCAATGTCTCACTATATTCCATAAATGTATTCATATAAATTTTTTAATTAATATAATTTACATATTAAGATGTATATATGTATTCAAATGTATCTGCAGTATATATTCATATATTTTTGCAATATAAATGCCCTACTATACTTTATGTATTCAATGTACTTTTATGTATTTAACTATATTCAATGTAATTATATAATCTCTTAGAATATTGCTATATTTTTGGGATATTTTACGGTTGAGAATATTTTTAAAATTAAAAATACAAAATTTGTGTGTTATAATTGAGTGTAATTAGTTATATTATGAGTCTATTATATTAATTGATTCACTTTTCGTTTAAAAATAATTGTGATCCCCTGTTTCACGTTGTGAATACATCGAATACAGAAATTTATCTAGTTGTTAATCCCCTATTTCACGCCTAGAAATGCTACTGTATTCATGATTACAGTAGCTTAAGTACATCGAATACACTCTAAAAAACCCTGAAAATATAGCTATAGGAAGAAAATATAGTTAACGGTAGCTACAACTAGCTAATAACCACTAAAAGATATTGATTTCTGAAAGTTCCTCCACACTCCATATATATATTGGACTTATATAATTAATTTAATTATATTAGCCTATAATATTTATTTGGACCAGTATATTGAAAATATAGTCTAAATTATTTATTGAATTTAAATTCAATAAATTCTTTGATGCCTACAAAAAATATTTGAATTGCTTTACTTATTATTTGATTTTCGACCAATCAAATGAATCTTGTTAAATATTTCTACCTTAACAAGAATTTTTATTTTGGTTTAGCTCAAAAATTAGGGAAGTGGAGAAATAACAAAGCAAAAACACCATCAATGTAAAGAATATTTAGGATTACCAGGTCATTCAAAAAATATTTATAAGTAAATCTTCTTAATATAATTTATAATACAATTATAACGACCCGAAGGATCATTACCGTATTTCACCCTTTTTCTGTGTTTCTGAGGCCTTGGAAACCTTACTTTTGGGTTACCTCAGTTCAGAAACTTTTTGTGTTAAAATATATGAATTCTGTGAAAATTTTAAGAACTATGATATTAATATTGATATAGTTGACTTTGGTCAATATTTTGGGTAAACGGACCCGGACTAGTATGTGACGGCCCTGGGAGGTCCGTAGGAAAGTATGGGACTCGGGCCTATGCCTAGAGTTGAAATCCAAGGTCCAGAACCCCGGTAAAAGAATTTTTCAGTTAAAATGTTTTCTGAAATTAGTAAGGAAAAACTGAAATGAAAATGAATTAGAAAATATAGGTATCGGGCTCGTATTTTGGTTCTGACGCTCGGTACCGGTCTTAAATCTGCGTTGAGTGCTTTCTGTGAAATTTGGTCCAAATTGGACGTCATTTGACGTATTCCAGACCAAAATAGCTAAAGTTGGAAGTTATGAACTTTGAAATGAAAATTATGAGTTTTGGGAGGTTGATTCTTTGATTTTGATGTTATTTTAGAGATTTAATCGCTCGAGCAAGTTTGTAGGATGATATTGAGCTAGTGTGTGTGTTTGGTTCCCCCGATGGCTCGGGAGTGTTTCCAGGGGTGTTGGGGAGGTTTTGGAATAGAAATGTGTTGCAGAAATTCTGTTGTTGGCTTCCACTGAAAACCTTCATCGCGTTCGCATCATCCATTCCCGTTCGCGTAGCTTTGCAACCTTAGACCTTCGCGTTCACATTTAGGACATCGTGATTGCGAAGCATTGTCGCTTCCTTCAATGCGTTCGCGTGTCCCTCACGCGTTTGCTTAGGCCAAGATTTCAAATCACAGATATGTACTTTATGCATTCGTGTTACCCAGTCGCGAACGCGGTGGCTTGAATTCCTTCTTCTATGCGTTCGCGCTTAGCACCACACGAACACGATGCCTAGACTGCTCAAAATATCACGAACGCGTCCCTTTTTCACGCGAACGCGAAGCATAATTTTGCCCAGTGATTTTTATTAAAAATAGAACCTTCATTATGGGATTATTCCCACCTTTTGACACGAGCTCCTACCTTAAACCCTCCCTAAAAAAAATTCAAGCTCCCTTTCCTCCATAACTCTTTGGGTAAGTAATCTTAATATCATTTCCTCATTATTTCATCAACTAATCACTAAATTATAGGCCTAAAAACATGAAATCAAAGTAAAAATTAGGATTTTTGGGTAGAGTTAGGTTTTTGGTAATTTTGGGCGATTGAACCTCAATTTGGGGTCGAATCTTGCAAAAACTTACATATTCGAACTTGTGGGGTTATGGGTGATTGGAATTTGGTCCGAGCCTCGTGTTTGGACCA
The DNA here is from genome assembly GCA_032618575.1 of Nicotiana noctiflora. Lineage (NCBI taxonomy): Eukaryota > Viridiplantae > Streptophyta > Magnoliopsida > Solanales > Solanaceae > Nicotiana > Nicotiana noctiflora. The sequence goes on from JASVEL010014164.1 coordinate 642,202, forward strand.
TGTGGGCTCGGTGTCGGATTTTGCTACGTTTGGAAGAATGATGCGAATTTCATTTCTAGACTACGGAATTATGCTTTTGAGCCCTTATTGATACTACTAAATTGAATTGTGCCTAGATATCATTATTTCGAAGTCAGATTCTAGAGAAAAAGCGGTTTTACAGCTTTGATTGCTATTTTCGGACTGAGGTAAGTGTTTGATCTAACTTTGGCTTGAGGGAATAAGATTAAGTATTATAAATTTTTATTTGCTAAATGATCGAATGCGTTGTATACGCGTGGTGACGAGTGTTTATACACCGGAGTCTATCATAACTGTGAGTCTTTGTTTGCACTTGTTTTGAGAGAATTTGGAACTCTTCTAGGCTAAATTATGATTTTTACAAATGTGAAGAGTTTGAGGATAAGTTGTGAAATATTAATATTTTGGAGCGTTGGCTCGAATGATAAATGCTATTGAGTAGGAGATGAAAGTATTGAAAGGAGTTTTGATTAATCCCTTGTCGGGATGATTGAATATATTGAGTATTACCCTTGCCGGGTTGTAAAAGTTATTGTTATTGTTCCCTTGCCGGGACTTAAATGTTATTTGTGTTATTCCCTTGCCGAGATAGTTCTTACTATTTGTTTAGTCCTCTTGCCCGTCTGGTTGTGACTGTTGTTTGGGTGAGGAAGAGTGATATTGCAAGAAGGGTCATTTCGTGCTATTTCTGATTATATTTGCACGAATGGTCATTCCGTGCTATGTTTTGACTATTTATGCATGAAGGTACACTCCGTACTTTATTTTGATTATATTTGCACGAAGGGTCATTCCGTACCATGAAGTGAGAGTTATGTGAGGGAAATCATGAAGAGTGATGCCGTGCATTTTATTCATTTGCTTTGGGTGAGAACGCGAGTAAAAGCATGAAGGTTGATGCCGTGCAACTAGTGAATTCTTATTCTTTGATAATTATTGTTGTGCCCTATTTCTTAATTACGCTGATAAATTTTATATTCAAATTGTACTCCCCACAACATGTTTTCCTCCCTTTTTAACTGTTTAATTTCAGTATTTATTTTCCTTTTATTGTATATATGTATATAGGATTGTACAGGTTGATTTTGGTAGTCCGGTCTAGCCTCATCACTGCTTCGCCGTGGTTAGGCCAGGCACTTACCAGCACATGGGGTCATTTTTGATGATGCTACACTCTGTGCATTTCTTTGTGCATAGATCCAAGAGTAGCTTTTGGGATCCAACAGTAGGATTTCTATCTGGGAGCTATCTTCAGTCGAGGGACTCTCGAGGTAGCCTAGCTGTTATTCGCAGGCCAAAGTCCATTTCCTTTATTTTAGTTTGTTTTCATTGTACCTAAACAGACATATGTATTTTTTCTATCATTCAGACTTGTTTGTAGTATTCTATAGTATCCCGTGAGCTAGTGGCACCAGATTTTGGGTAGTGATGTGTTTCAAACTTCTATTTTTTTATATTATTTTGTTAAACTTAAAGTCTTTCGCACTTATTTAATTATTGTAAGAATATTATATTGTTGAGGTTTGATAGAGATGCTTAATGTTTGGCTGGCTTAGCTCCGTTAGTAGGCACCATCACGACGCCCGATGGTGGAAAAAATTTGGATTGTGACAAGTTGGTATCAGAGCTCTAGGTTTCATAGGTCTCGCTGCTCACGGACAAACTTAGTAGAGTCTGAGGGACCGGTAAGGATATATTTGTATTTATCCCCCATAGGCTACAGAGTGAGGAAAAGTTTCACTTTTGTTCTCTCTTGTCGTGCGATTCCGTTTCTCAAATACTGATTTTCCTTCTACTATGTTCTGTTGTAGATGGTGAGAATACGTGTTTCTTCTTCTACCACGCAGCCCGAGCCCCCAGTAGCAGCTCTCGCGAGGGGCAGAGGCCGAGGTCATGCCAGAGGCCATGGTAGGGATCATAGAGGTGGAGGTAGGGACCGTAGAGGTGGAGCTCGGACCGGCAGAGTAAGAGGAAAGCCAGTGGTTGATCATCCTAGAGATGCAAATCAGAGAGGTGGGGCACAACCCCCATGTTGTGCTTTGCCAACAAGGCCAGAGGCTGAGTCTTCCGATGTAGTTATTACAGGTACTATTGTGGTTTGAGATAGGGATGCTTCAATGCTATTTGACCCTGGGTCCATGTATTCATATGTGTCGTCTTATTTTGTTCCCCACTTGGCTATTCCTAGTGATGCCTTGGGTATTCATGTATATGTATCCACGGCAGTAGGTGATTCTATAGTGGTCGACAAAGTTCATCATTCCTGTGTAGTAGTATTTGAGGGTCTTAAGACCCGTGTTGATCTATTGGTTATAGGCATGGTTGTTTTTGATGTTATATTGGGGATGTATTGGTTGTCCCCGTATCATGCGATCTTGGATTATCACGCCAAGACCGTGACCTTGGCTTTACTGGATTAGTCTCGATTAGAGTGGAGAGGGACCCCAGGACATGCCACCCGTAGTGTTATTTCATATGTTAAGGCTCGACGCATGGTCGAGAAGGGATGTTTAGCTTATTTGGCATATGTTCGTGATTCCAGCACAGAGGTTCCTTCTAATGACTCAGTTCCTATTGTCTGGAAGTTCCCGAGGTTTTTCCTTCAGACCTGCCGGGTATGTCACCCGATAGGGATATTGATTTTTGTATTGATCTAGCCCCAGACACGTAGCCTATTTCTATCCCGCTGTATCGTATGGCCCCGCCAGAGCAGAAGGAGCTAAAGGATCAGTTATAGGATTTGCTTGAGAAATGCTTCATCAGGTCTAGTGTTTCTACTTGGGGTGCGTCTGTTCTATTTGTGAAGAAAAATGATTGATCGATGAGGATGTGCATTGATTTCCGGCAACTGAATAAGGTGACAATAAAGAACAAGTACCCACTGCCGAGGACTGATGATTTGTTTGACCTGTTGCAGGGTGCGAAGATATTTTCAAAGATAGATTTGAGACCGGGTTATCACCAGCTGAGGATTAGGGCGTCTGATGTCCCTAAGACAACATTTCGCACTCGGTACGGGCATTATGAGTTTTTGGTCATGTCATTTGGGTTGACCAATGCCCCAGCAGCATTTATGGAGTTGATGAACTGAGTGTTCAGGCCTTATTTGGACTTGTTCGTGATAGTTTTCATTGATAATATTCTTGTGTACTCCCGTAGTTAGGAAGAGCACGAGCAGCACCTCAGAGTAGTTCTTCAGACTCTAAAGGATAGCCAGTTGTATGCCAAGTTCTCAAAGTGCGAGTTCTGGTTGAGTTCCGTTGCATTTCTGGGTCATGTAGTATCAGCAGCGGGCATTCAAGTAGACCCGAAGAAGATTGAGGCAGTCAATAATTGGCCTCGACCAGCTTCAGCTACTGAGATTCGGAGTTTCTTGGGTTTAGCCGATTATTATTGTCGATTTATTAAGGGATTTTCATCTATATCAGCCCCGATGACCAGGTTGACCCAGAAGGGTGCTCAACTCAGGTGGTCATACGAGTGTGAGCAGAGCTTTCATAATCTCAAGACAGCTCTGACTATGGCACCGATATTGGTGTTGCCTACATGTTCAGGGCCTTATACAGTTTATTGTGATGCTTCCAGTATTGGACTTGGTGCAGTATTGATTCAGGATGGCAGGGTCATTGCTTACGCTTTGAGGCAGTTGAAGATTCATGAGAAGAACTACCCAGTCCATGATCTAGAGTTGGCATCCATTGTCCATGCTTTGAAGATTTGGAGGCATCATTTATATGGTGTGACGTGTGAGGTATACACTTATCACAAGAGTGTGCAATACTTTTTCAAGCAGAAAGAGTTGAACATGAGGCAATGGAGATGTTTAGAGCTACTGAAGGATTATGATGTTACTATTTTGTACCACCCGGGGAGAGCCAATGTGGTGGCTGATGCATTGAGCAGGAAGTCAGCCAGCATAGACAGTCTTGCCTTTGTCCAGGTCAGCTAGAGACCGCTTGCTTTGGATATTCAGGCCTTGGCCAACCGATTTGTGAGGTTGGAAATTTCTAAGCCTAGCTGAGTTTTAGCTTGCACAGTTGCTCATTCTTCATTATATCATATATGTGACCGGCAGTTTGATGATCCTCATTTGTGTGTCCCGAGAGACACTATGCAACATGAAGGTGCCACAAAGGTGACATTACATGCGGATGGTCTTTTGAGGCTGCAAGGGCGAGTATGTGTGCCCAATATTGATGGTATTCGAGAGTTGATCTTAGCGGAGGCCCATAGTTCTCGGTATTCGATTCACCCGGGCGCCGCGGAGATGTATCAGGACTTGCGGCAGCATTACTGGTGGTGTAGGATGAAGAAAGACATTGTTGCATATGTGGCCTGGTGTTTGAATTGTCAGCAGGACAAGTATGAGCATCAGAGGCCTGGTGGTGTGTTTCTGAGAATTGAGCTTCCCGAGTGGAAGTTGGAGCGGATTACCATGGACTTAGTTACAGGACTTCTGGTGATGCGTAAGAAGTTTGATGCCATCAGGGTTATTGTTAATAGGCTGACCAAGTCAGCACATATCATTCCTATTGCCACCACCTATTCATCAGAGAGACTAGCTGAGATCTACATTCGAGAGATTATTCGCCTTCATGGGGTGCTGAAGAAGCACATTGTTGCATATGTGGCTCGCTGTTTGAATTTTCAGCAGGTCAAGTATGAGCATCAGAGGCCTGGTGGTGTATTTCAGAGGATTGAGCTTCCCGAGTGGAAGTGGGAGCAGATTACCATGGACTTCGTTACTGCACTTCCGGTGACCCAAAAGAAGTTTGATGCCATCTGGGTCATTGTTCATAGGTTGACCAAGTCAGCACATTTCATTCTTGTTGCCACCACCTATTCATCGGAAAGACTAGCTGAGATCTAATTCGAGAGATTGTTTGCCTTCATGGGGTGCCGATATTTATCATTTCGGATTGGGGTACGCAATTTACCTCACGCTTTTGGAGAGCAGTTCGGTAGGAGTTAGGTACCCAGGTTTAGTTGAGCACAGTGTTCCATCCTTAGATAGACGGTCAGTCCGAGAGAACTATTCAGATATTGGAGGATATGCTCCAAGCCTATGTTATTGATTTTGGAGGCTTTTGGGACCAGTTTCTACCTTTTGCAGAGTTCACCCACAACAACACCTACCAGTCCAGCATTTAGATGGCTCTTTATAAGGCGTTGTATGGTAGGCGATGTCGTTCTCCAGTTGGATGGCTTGAGCCGGGAGAGGCTCGGTTGTTGGGTACAGATTTAGTCCAGGAGGCCTTGGATAAGGTCAAGATCATTCAGGACAGGCTTCGTTCGGCTTAGTCGCGGCAAAAGAATTATGCGGATCAAAAGGTTCGAGATGTAGCTTTCATGGTTAGTGAGAGAGTATTGCTCTGTGCATCACCTATGAATGGCGTGATGAGATTTGGGAAGAATGGAAAGCTTAGCCCTAGGTACATTGGTCCATTTGAGATACTTGATCGAGTGGGAGAGGTGGCTCACAGACTTGCCTTGCCACCTAGCTTGTTAGTCGTTCATCTAGTGTTTCATGTGTCTATGCTTCGAAGGTATCACGGTGATCCTACCCACATGTTAGATTTCAGAACTGTCCAGTTGGACAAGGATCTGTTTTACAAGGAGGAGTCGGTAGCTATTCTAGACTGGCAGGTTCAACAGTTGAGGTCGGAGAGTTTTCCTTCAGTCTGTGTCTAGTGGAGATGTCAACCTCCTGAGGTATCGACCTGAGAGTCCGAGTCTGATATGTGGAGCCGTTACACTCATCTATTTCCTGACTCAGTTACATCTTTCTTTTCCCCGTTTGAGGACGAATAGTTATTTTAGAGGTGGAGAATGTGATGACCCAAAGGGTCATCAGCGTATTTCTCACTTTTTCTGCGCTTCCGAGTGCTTGGGAGTGTTTTCGAGGTTGGTCGGGAGGTTTTGGAATAGAAATGTGTTGCACATATTCTACAATTGGCTTCCACTGAATACCTTCATCGCGTTCGCTTCATCAATTCGCATTCGTATAGCTTTGCTACCTTAGACCTTCGTGTTTGCATTCAAGCCATTGGGATCGCGAAGCCTTGTTACTTCTTTCAACGCGTTCGCGTAGGCCAAGATTTCAGACCCTAGAAACATACTCTACGCATTCGTGTTACCCAGTCGCGAACACGGTGGCTTAAGTTCCTTCTTCTACGTGTTCGCTCTTAGCACCACGCGAACGCGATGCCTTGACTGTTCAAACCTTTGTGAACGCGTCCTTTTTTAACGCGAACGAGAAGTGTAATTCTGCCTAGTGATTTTTATTAAAAACAGAACCTTGATTATGGGATTATTCCCACTTTTTCACATGAGCTCCTCCCTTAAACCCTCCATAGACGAAATTCAAGCTCCATTTCCTCCATAACTCTTTGGGTAAGTAATCTTAACATCATTTCCTCATTATTTTATTAACTAATCTCTAAATTATAGGCCTAAATACATGAAATCAAAGTATAAATTAGGGCTTTTGGGTAGAGCTAAATTTTTGAGAATTTTGGGCGATTCAACCTCAATTTGGTGTCGAATCTTAAAACAAATTACATATTCAAACTCGTCGGGTTATGGATGATTGGAATTTGGTCTGAGCCTCAAGTTTAGACCATGTGGGCCCGGTGTTGGATTTTGCTACTTTTGGAAGAATGATAGGAATTTCATTTCTAGACTATGGGATTATGCTTTTGGGCACTTATTAATACTATTGAATCTAATTGTGCCGAGATATCATTGTTTCGTAGTCGGATTCTAGAGGAAAAACGGTATTAGAGCTTTGATTGCTATTATCGGACCGAGGTAAGTGTTTGATCTAACTTTTGCTTGAGAGAATAAGATTAGAGTATTACAAATTGTTATTTTCTAAATGATCGAGTGCGGTGTATATGTGTGGTGATGGGTGTCTATACACTGGAGTCTAGCATGACCGTGGGTCTTTGTTTGCACTTGTTTTGAGATAATTTGGAACTCTTCTAAGTTAAATTATGATTTCTACAAATGTGAAGAGTTTGAGGATAAGTTGTAAAATATTAATATTTTAAAGCGTTGGCTCGAATGATAATTGCTATTGAGTAGGAGATGAAAGTATTAAAAGGGGTTGTGATTAATCCCTTTCCAGAATGGTTGAATATATTGAGTATTACCCTTATCGGGTTGTGAAAGTTATTGTTATTGTTCCCTTGTCGGGAGTTAGTTGTTATTTGTGTTATTCCCTTACCAGGATAGTTCTTACTATTTGTTTATTCCTCTTGCCCGTCTGGTCGTGACTGTTATTTGGGTGAGGAAGAGTGATATTGCATGAAGGGTCATTCCGTGCTATTTCTGATTATATTTGCACGAAGGGTCATTCAGTGCTATGTTTTGACTATTTACGCTTGAAGGTACATTTTGTGCTCTGATTTGATTGTATTTGCACGAAGGATCATTTCGTGCCATGAAATGAGAGTTATGTGAGGGAAAGCACGAAGGGTGATGCCGTGCATTTTATTCATTTGCTTTAGGTGAGAACGAGAGTAAAAGCACGAAGGTTGATGCCGTGCAACTAGTGAATTCTTATTCTCTGATAATACTTATTATGCCCTATTTCTTAATTACGCTGATGAATTTTATATTCAAATTGTACTCCCCCACAGCATGTTTCCCTCCCCTTTTAACTGTTTAGTTTTGGTATTTCTTTTTCTTTTATTGTATATATGTATAGGATTGTACAGGTTAATTTTGATAGTCCGGTCTAGCCTCGTCACTACTTCGCCGGGTTTGGCCAGGCACTTACCAGCACATGGGATCGGTTGTGCTGATGTTACACTCTGTGCATTTCTTTGTGTACAGATCTAGGACTAGCTTTTGGGCAGCAACAGTAGGATTTCTATCTGAGAGCTATCTTCAGTCCAGAGACTCTCGAGGTAGCCTAGCTCGCGTTCGTAGGCCGAAGTCCCTTTCCTTTATTTCAGTTTGTTTTCATTGTACCAAAACAGACATATGTATTTTTCTTTCATTCAGACTTGTTTGTAGTATTCTATAGTAGTCCGTGAGCTAGTGACACCAAATTTTGGGTAGTGATATTCTTTAAACTTCCGCATTTTTATATCATTTTGTTAAACTTAAAGTCTTCCGCTCTTATTGAATTGTTGTTAGAAAATTATATTATTGAGGTTGGATAGAGAATGTTTAATGTTTGGCTGGTCTAGCTCCTTTAGTAGACGCCATCACGAGGCCCGGTCGTGGAAAAAATCCAGATCGTGGCAAAAATAGATAAATGTAATTTAATAATATAAATATTCACGATAGATACAACTTAAAGTCCAAAATTTGCTAAAGAGAGACAGATTTTTTTTTTTTTTTGTAATTTTTTTTTGTTCCCTTCGAAGTTTCCATTCCTTTCACTTTCCTTTTTAATCAAGCATAGGGTTTATATTTTGCATTGCAATTTAGGTAGGAAAGTGAAACTGCACCCAGAGTAAGCCAGAAAGGGATAGATGTCACTTCATATTATGGTAATCTATCAAACCTTAGATAAACTTAGTTTTCTTTGCAAGTGGAGTGTAATTGAGTACATTAAGTGGATTTGGCTTAACACTTTGACCTCGTTGAAGAAACTACTACAACAAGAAACTTTAGTTCAACTTAGCTTGTCCACGAATTTATTTGGATACAAAAACTATATAAATAAAGACAGAGAGATATGGTCGGCCAAATATGGAAAAAAAAAGTATTGATCATCGGCATGGAAAAAAAAATATTGAGCATCGGCCGACGTTGGGTATCTGCATTGAGACCAACAAATATAATTTGTATTGTTTAAGATTCATTAAAATATTTTTTATATTAAATATTTAAACTCGAGACCTCTCTAATTAAGAATAGAGGAATTTTATCTATCCCACCACACTCACAAAAGATATTTAATTTTAATAAATGATGAGATTTCTATGAGGGAGATTATTGCTATCTATCTGTTGAATGAGCAGCTTACAATCTGGACTATATAGTGGGGGAAATAATTGAAATAAAATACAACTCCAATTAGGATGGTTCAAAACTGGATCAAAATCGTTAACGGAACCGAACAAAAGGCTTGTTGGTATAGGATTATTAAAGTAATGGATGATGAATAGATTGAGATTTTATAATTGATGGCTTAACAGCTTGTGGACGGATTACTCAATTTACTTATCGGGAGTTAATCCGTTAAGAATTTTTATACTTGTACTTTTTCCCCTATATATATATAAAGTACTATTAAAACCTAAATAGCTAAATGCCTAATTTCTAATTCTCAATAGAACTGTCATATGTTTGTAGCTAATGGCATTGGCAGTCGTCTTTGGCTTCTAATTAGAAAAAGCTACTACAATTAACAGAGATAGTTTGAACTATGTATTTGGCTGTTTTATATTGACTGTACAAAATTTTTTATTTGGTTTAGCCGATAAACTGTCCGATAACCGCCCAATAATTGTCAATTTGATACCAATCCGCCCATTATTATTGGATGGCTAGTGGATCACTATATTTATAATCCGATAACCAAAAAGTCAGACCGTTAAATGTGATTATCCACCCAATCCACCTGATAAGCACCCCTGATTCCAATTAGTCTCTAAGAGTAGTCGGTATGATGAGAATTATGAATTTAAGTTTCATCGTGAATTCGACCATATTAATATTTGAACAAATTTAAATTAGTACAAACTACATAAAGGATAAGAATTAGAATGCCTATTGGTCAAATTTTTAAATTATTAAAAAATATGAAGTAGCAAAAAAAACTGTCTTAACTCTTCAAACGAGAATATTCATAATTGTCATCCTTTAATCTACTACTAATATGTAAAAGAGGATAAGTAGCTGCAACATGTCTGCTTGGCACCTACATGACATTTAGGTAATTTAAGTTATAATGGAGCAATACAACAACAACAACAACAACAACCCAGTATAATCCCACTTAGTGGGGTCTGGGGAGGGTAGTATGTACGCAGACCTTACCCCTACCCTGGGGTAGAGAGGCTGTTTCCAAATAGACCCCCGGCATCCTTCCCTCCAAGAACTACCCACCTTGCTCTTGGGAAGACTCGAACTCACAACCTCTCGGTTGGAAGTGGGAGTTGCTTACCATCAGAGCAATACATTGCTTATAATGGAGCAATACATTGCTTAAAAATGAACTTTACTGTAGCTTCAGCATAAATATTTGAGTGTTTGACTAAATTGCCTCTTGGCTTATGTCATCAACCATCGCCCCCACACTTTTCTACATTCTACTCCCTCCCGTGAGCCTATGTCCCAACTCACCGAATTTCTCCCCCCCCCCCCCTTTTTTTGAAAATAGAGATATATTTAATTATAAAAGTTTAAGGGGCATTACATAATTGTTAGTAGTAGTAAGAATAACATAAAGGTTTCCAAGTGCTGCTAATATATTACAAAGATTGCTAGAAACTAGTCTAGTGGTTAAAGCTCCATCTTTGTCATCTTGGATTTTCTTCTTTACTGTACCTGGCGGTGTTTGCAAAATGATAGTTGTAGCTGTAGAAGTTTGTTGTTGCTTTTCTCCCCGTATACACAAAAAGTGAGCCACCTTGTTTCCTTCACGGAAGCTGTGTTGGATCACATGATTCCCCAGTTTCTTCAACAAGTACTTGCAATGTAGGAGTGTATTAGTATAGGAGGGGGATGCATTATGTTGGAGTACTTTGATCACATCCATTGAGTTGGTGTCAATCTCCAGTGGACCTATTGCATTTTGATATGCTAGTTCCAAGCCTGCTTGGAGTGCTTGCAGTTCTGCATGTGAGGGGTTATTCGCTCTATTCTTATTGATGAAACCTATAATCCAGTCTCCACAGTTGTTTCTAACTAAGCCTCCAATTCCTCCCATATTGTGATTATTAAAGGAGGCATCTATATTTAGCTTATATTTATAGGATGGTGGAGGATACCATCTAATGTATATCGAGATTTTGTGAGTTATATCCTTATAGTTGGCTACTAGAGATTTAAATTATATGGCTCGTGTTTTAACTGTATGATGATTTATGTTGCTTGAAAGGTTATGGAAGCACTTATTATTTCTATTTAACCAAATGTGCCAGATTGCAAAGGGAAAGAGGTCTTCCCAGGTTATGAAACTCTGGTTGGTCAGTGTTTTGGTTTTTTCATAGCCAGAAGCCAGGAGTTATCTCGTGAGATATTACTAGTGTCCAAGCCTATTGTACACCAAAACTTTTGGGCTAAATAGCAGTCTAGGAAGATGTGAGTTACGAATTCTTCTGCTCTTTTACAAATTGTGTATGTATTCTCCCTTGTGATTCCTATTATACTAAGATAGGAGTTAGTGGGTAATATATTTTTAGAGCATTGCAAGAGGAAGAATTTTATTTTGTTTAAAGTGTGTAGTTTCCAAATCCAGCCATAATTTGTATTAGTAGGGATGTGTTTGTAGAGTAGTTTGTAGATAGAGTTGGTAGTAAACGTGCCATTGGTGTTTAGCATCCACAAAGGTGTGTCACCTACATCTTCTATGAGGGAGTTGGGGGTAACGTCAGAGACCATTTTGATGGGCAGTTCAAATGAAATTTTTGACCAGTCCCATTGGTTGTTGACCCAGACTTGATTGAGGGTCAGATTGCTCTCATCTCTGGTTAACGCTCCATGGATGATAGATCGTATATTTGTTTTATTTGGGGCCTAGTTACTATAAAAGAAGCTTATGGTTTATCCATTACCAATGTCCAAAGTAAGCCCTTTGTTGATTATTTCCCACCCTTTCATGATATTTTGCCAAATGAAGGAGGTATCTTTGGTATTTTTTTTTTTATAGTGGCTATGTTGGATCAGAGTATTCTCCCAAAGGGTGGATGGGTTGGTGAACATTCTCCAAGTTAGACTTGCTAAGATGGCTTAATTTTTGTGTCCTGTCCTTGGAATTCCTAGGCCACCTTGGTCTTTTGGGAGGGAGACAATATCCCATAAGACATAGTGAATTTTGCTTTGGGCAAATGTCATACCCAAAATAAAATCTTACTGAATTTTGTCAATTTCGTGTAAGGCCTTTTTTGGGAGTGATAGGTATTGCATATTATGATTAGGAATAGCATTGAGGGTTGCCTTTGCAAAGGTTACTCTTCCTGCCAGAGTCAGAAAATTTATTTTCCAGTTTGAGAGTTTGTTTCTCATGTTGTCAATTATAAACTGGACGTCGGAATGTTTGGACTTATTGTTGGTGATGGGAAAGCCCAAGTATTTTCCAAACTGGTTGGTCTGTTTAATGTTAAAAAGGTTCAAAGTGTAGTTTTTAATTATTGTGGAGCAATTTCCAGAGAAAAGAATTTTTGATTTGTTGTTATTGATTTTATGGCCTGACAATGAGCAGAAGGTAGATAGGGATTGGTGAATAGAATTGATTGTTTTCCTATTTGCTTGGCCCATAAAGGTTAAGTCATCTACATAAAAGATATGAGATAGTGGTGGTCCTTTTTACCCGGTTTTGATTGGGTTCCAAAGAGAGATATCAACTTGATGGTGTATGTAAACAGAAAGTAGTTTCATGGTAAGGATGAATAGGTAGAGGGATAAAGGGTCCCCTTGTGTGATTCCCCTTGATGGTTCAAAGTAGTCTTTTGTCCCCCATTTACTAAAACGGCTATTTGGCGAGTGGTTATGCAGCTCACAATCAGGGACGTGATTTTTGGGGGGAATTTAAAGAAAATGAGTGCTTTATAGACAAAAGGCCATTCTAATCTATCAAATGCTTTTTCGAGGTCTATTTTGATAATAAATTGACCAAATCGGCTTTTATTTCTTTTGAACTGGTTAACCAGTTCTTGGATGATAATTGCGTTGTCGCAAGCCCTTTTACCTTTTAACAAACTTACTTGACAAGGACCGATTAGTTCGGGAAGGAAGGGTTTCATTTTGTTGACAATTATTTTGGAGATTATTTTGTATGTAGTATTACAAAGGCCTATTGGTCTGAAATTGTTAAGGTTGTTTGCGTGTTTGAATTGGGAATGAGACAGAGAAGAGTTTTGTTTATTTCCTTAGGGATTCTTGATTGGCAGAAGGCTTCCTTGCATAATTAAATGACTGAAGGTCCCACAATATTCCAGTAATGTTGGTAGAATATTTGGTGCATGCCATCTAACCCTGGTGCCTTATAGGGTTTGAAGGGGTATACTGCCGTAAAAATTTCATTAATGCTTAAGGGCTTATCCAAGGTTGTGAGATTTATGTTGGAAAAACTAGTATGAGCTCTATTAATTGAATTTCAATCTGAATGGGTGTGGCTGGTGGTGAAGATGTCTTTAAAGTAGATATTGGTGTGCTCAAGAATATTTGACGGTCTGTAATCCAGTTATCAGCGTTATCTTTAAAAAAGGAGAAACTATTATGCCTACGCCTATTGAGGACTGATATGTGGAGAATTTTCTATTGACGTCCCCTTCGTTGAGCGAATTTATACGAGATCTAATTTTCCAATGGTCTTCCTCTAATTTTAGGATATTATTATATTCAATAATAAGGGCATGTTCTAAATTTCGTAGGTAGGTGCTGTAGGCGTAATAGTGGAGTTTTGGATACCTTTAATTCTCGCAAGTAACCTTTTTTATTAGAAAAGATATTTACAAAATTTTGTACACTCCAATCAGTAATATTTGCTTTAAAATAGTCCTGGGCATCTTTGAAGTTTTTATTCATCCAGCTATTCTCAACCATTTTGCCAAACTCCGAGTGGGTTAGCCAATATTTCTCTATCCTAAATGGTTTCTTGGTGATTGTTCTAGGATTTGTGAGACTCACTAGTAAAGAATTATGGTCATAGTAGGTTTTGGGGAGGTGAGTAATTACTGCAATGGGATATTGCTCTAGCAGGATTCATTTGCTAGGCAACGATCTAGCCTTTCTAGGATTAGGTCTTGCCTCTTATGGTTAGACCAAGTATATTTGGAGCCTTTAAAACCTAGGTCTATTAGGGAACAATAGTTTATACAAGATCTAAAGTTTGAAGATCTAGTTCTATTGATATATCTGCCACCCCACTTTTCATTTTAATTAAGGACATCATTAAAATCGCCACCCATTAGCCAAGGGCCTTTGTAGTTGTCAAACATGTTTTTTATATTATTCCATAATTCTAATGTATTAATTAAGGAGTTGCTTGCATAGATACAACTAAAAAGCCAGGGGTTCTAATTTGGCAATACATGTACAAGTGCATGGAGTTCCTGGTCTGTTTGCCTAATTCTTTACACTGCTACCACAGTGTCCCCCCTCATGATAACCATGCCTCCCGATCTTCCCACAGTTGGAATTTCTATATAGTCAGAGAAGTTGACCTCCCCCCTAAGGCTTGTATGGCTCTCCATCTTGGTTTCCAAGAGCGCTACCATGCATGGGTTGTGGTTGGTAATGATTTCCCTAAAGTTTCGTCTAAAGACATCATTATTCGCGCCCCTTACATTCCACACTATAATGATAGTAGGAGTATTCATGAGGAGAGAGTGATTTTTAGTGGTTGGAGTCATGTTATTCCCCCTTATGAGGGTGCTCCTCCTCAAAGTCAGATTGAGGAGTACAACATATTTTGTTGTTGTGGAGTTGAATGGTGGGGTTATCTCTTTCGAGCATTTGTGGAGTGCTACTGGACATTGATGAATGAACTTCTTGTCCTCCATCTCTGGAAAGAACATAAGGGTTATATCTCTTATTGTTGATATTTCTGTGAAGGAGCTTCTTCCTAGGGGGGAGGCATCGCTGTTTCTTCTGCCACTAGTGTTTCTTGATCCATGTTTGGATCTTGTTCCATTGGAGGGGCCATGTTCATGGTGGCTTGTAGTTGTTATGGTATCCATGGAAACATAGTGGGTTCATTTCTGTCTCCTCTAGAGGTGGGAAAAAAGGAAGTTGGAATATTTGGTTCATGTTTAGAAGAGGATTGAAATGTTGAGGAACGTTCCAATGGTTGTTCATGGCATGATATAGGGCTGGGGCTACCGCTGGGGCTAGAGGGTCGAGAATGATTTCCATCCACATATGTTTCATATAGTTGTCCACGGCCATTCTCATACTCTCCGCCACAGCCTGTGCTAGAAAAGCTGGATTCTGAATGATTAACATTACTTCCTGTCCCTCTATTATCATGGAGAAGAAGAGTGCCTGACCTTGGAGGCCTTGCTCGATCCATGAGGTGGGTTTATGATCTGGGTGTTGAGGTTATGTTGCATATAATAGGTTTGGGAGTTGCATAGGGTTGTTCTGATCGTTGGGATTCATTGTTGGAGTTTGGATAGAGGGTCTGGGCACTCTGTGAGTTAGCAGTGTAGGTCGTGTCCTTTTGTTTAGAGCTAGTAAAATATTTGGCATTTTATTGTTGAGTGGTATTAATTTGTAAGGTTTCGGAAGGATGCTAAAGAGACATAGGTAATGATTGAGTATCTTTAATGTTAGATTGCTAGTAAGGTTGATTGGTTGAGATTGGCGTTTGGGAGTATATAGTTTTAGTTTGGTTAAGCGTGGCCATGGGAGTGTCCATTGACAAGTGGTTGTATGTTAGCTGCATGGCATTCGACTTGTCCAATAGAGATTGAGTGTTGATAGCATACATGGGGTGATTAGTGTCTAGGGTGTAGTTTTCATTAGCTTTTAGGCTTAATTGCAACTTGTCATGCAAGTGTTCCGTGTGTCTATTGGTTGGTTCTTTTTGCGTGACTCATGGCGATGCAGAAGAGGCATTGTTCCTTGTTTGTAACGACGATTCAGTGTGAGGGGTAGAGGAAAATGCATTATTTCATTATCTTCTAACGCTTGAAGTGTGTTGAATTTATTGCTGTGAAGGTCTGATTGGTGGGAATTATTGAGTTTTATTTTATTAGTTGAGTTCAAGGTTGAGATGTTAGTGGGCTGATATATGTTAGTTATAGGTTGGAATATGGTGTTAGGAGGTGTGTGTGATTCTTCAGATTCCTTAGACCTATAAGCGAGCTTTTGAGTATGTAGGTACTTACCTGTGGCTGTTTCAAAAATTTTGACTTTAATACCTGTGTGTACCCCTTGATCGTCGTGGTGGATATTTCATTGTGGTGCTTTGACACTCTTTGTTGCAGCTGTGCGTGCCGAGGCACCTTATGTTTTTGTTTTTCTGTTGAAGACCATTGTATGCCACTGATTTTCTTTGGATGTAGAGGAATTTGGTAGTTGTTCTTTATTTTGGGCGGGTTGTGTAAATTTCGTGCGAGAACAATGAGCTATTGTGTGTCCTAGTCTTCCACCGGCTTTACAGAGTGTATGCTCCCCTTCGTAGATGATTTCTTGTTTGTAGTTGCCTATGAGTGTGGAGGATTGGACTGGTTCTTCGAGTTTCATTTTAACACAGAGTCTTGCATATCGTCCACGCAGTGCCGCACTTGTACATGCATCGATCTTGAGGAGTTTTCCTATGGTGTTGCCAATTTTTTTGAGTATAATTGCATCATAAAGGCAATTGTGGGAGAGTAGCCATATGGCAGATCTTTCCTATATTGCCTGATGTGCGATAAAGTTTGGCTCCCATTTTTTGATGGATAGGAAGGATCCATTAATAAAACAGGGGTCATTTTGTAGTGCATTTGCCATATTTTCTTTTTTGTTAAACTTGACAATGAAGTAGTCGGAGCCCAGGTCTATCTTTTCTGTTGGTTTTCACATGTCTTGTATTTTCTTTTTTAAATATTGATGTTGTATACGTTTTTCCAGTAGTTTGATAATCAGAAAATATTTCCAAGGTAGATACATTATTTTTTTATCCTCCTTTGTTAGTTGTATTGCTCTTATGCATTCCTGCAAGTCAGTTGGTACTTGGTTTGTGGAGTCCTCCTGTCCATCTTGTTCTTCCATTGCTTGGTCTTTTTCAAGTTCATCAATATGCATCATGAATTTTGATGCTAGTAGTTTATCTTTGAAGTATGATTGTATTGCGGTAATGTTGCCAGCGGATGTGGTAGCGATATCCGGTGGTTTAGGTGGTATTTGTTGGGTTGACGTTTCACTTACTTTTCTGATGATATTCATATTTTGAGAGAGATAGATGTTTGGACTCTTGACCCACCGAATTTCTCCCTAATAGTTCACTGATGTACCTTTTAATATTTATGTGAATTTTTACTTTAATTATCTCAAAAGAGTACTTCTTTTATTGGTTCTTTCTTGGCAACTAAAACTATTATTTTCCCCACAATAATTTACAGAAAAAGATTTATAGTTTAATAAAAGCTAATGTAACTTGTTTAATTATAATTATTTTTGCTGCTAATTTATTTTCATTTAAAAAGTATTTCTCATTGAAAGAATCCCTATAAATTTATTGGCATCAATTGTATTGAATTATCTCTTACATTACATATATATTATCTGTCAACATCATAATTTTTAGTTCATTCTTCAAATTTTACATGATCAAGCAACTAAAAAAATGAACATTATCTATTAATCCATGTAGAAGACATATAAAAGAGCATTTTAAATTTATAATAAAGCATAATATTTATTAATAATGATGTCATAAGGAAGAATAAAGAAGAAAAATATACAATAAATCCTAAATTACTATAATATAAGTATGCAGTAAGAAAAATTAAAGCAGAAAAGTATGCAATAAGAAGGGGAAAAGGGGATGAAGGAGTACGCGCAATTGCATTAGCAGCAAGAAGACTCTATAGATAAAACAATAAAAAGGGTTAAAAAGATTCACAGTAAGAGAAAGCATACAGTAGGCAGGGAAAAAAGGTAGCAGGAGTACCGTGGCTTGAATTAGGAGCAAGTATATTATGAGAGACAAATTTGAGGAGGAAAAGAGTATATATATATATATATATATATGTAGATCTACAAGGCTGACGGTTGTCCGCACGGCCATCTAGACTGGGATACAAAGTATTGATTTCATCAAAATACTTTAGTTGGTTATTCTTTTAATTTAGGTCGACTATATGGAAGACTAGAAGTCATTACCAAAGCATGGGGCCTGTCCGTTTTCCGATATCGTCTACAGTAATAACAGTTCTAACTGTGGTATCAATTATTGCCCCTAAACGCAACACAACTAAGCGGGGACTTACAATACACCACTGCTCGTTATACTGTAGACGGTGCCGGAATCGACTGTTCAACCACCTTTGAACCAAGTCAACTCTTAAATTAAAGGATATAAGGCTGAGATCTATGATAACATACTCATAATATTATGATTGAGTCTAGATAAAATCATGACATACTTACTGTAGTTACCGGAGTTCCAACATAGATATGAATAAACTTAGCCGGAAATAGTTCCGACTATCATCTGAAGAGAAGAAGAAGGGAGATCGGAATAGTACCTGATCAGAAAGGCTGATGATGTCACCAGAAGACGTCGGATAATTTAAACACCAAACTTTTATTTATTGAAAGAATATGTTACAAGAGAAGAGAGAGAGAGAAGAGAGAGAAAAGAGAGTTTGCCAAAACTTGGCTTGCCCCTAAATGAAGAAGGGAATGGTCCTTATATAGACGGACCAAGGGAACAAAGGGAATTTTTATGGGTCCCACATTCGGGCCCTTACAAAAAGTAGTTTTATTATTGTTTGCTTAAAATTAATAAAGTAGATAGAGACATGTATTATTTCTTGTCGTCTATCTATTACAAAATTGTATTACAATTTGTCTTTGCCTTTGGAATTTTGGAGTGAATCTTCCTGTGCCTGCAGGAATTTTTCTACTCGTTGTAGTTTTTCTTCTGTTATTGAAGAAGGTGTTTCTGGCCGTTGAGATTCATCAAACTCTGTTGCTGACATATTTTCAGCACTGGAATTGCTCCTCATTGATGTATCTGACTTATCTATTTGAGATAGATTCTGCAACAAGCTTTGCTCTACCTCCTTTAAATAATTCTTTATTAATTCTTCTCTATTACCATCTTGAGCGGAGATTCTCCTTGCAATATGGGTTACTGAATTGTCTGCTACCAGTTTTTTCGGTTTAATTTTATAACTGGCAATTGCTTCTTGAATTTGACTGATTAATTCTGCGCCATAAATGTCCTTTGTTTGAGGATCTGTCTTCATTAATTTATCCCAAAAATTGGTATAGTATCCTCTGTAAAGGTAGGGAATTTGTTCCTCAAGGGAAGTAAATCCTACTTTCGGTGTCCATTTGAAGATCCAGGGGATTGAGAATTCGATGAAGAAATACATCTGATCAATAGTATCTACTTTGCAGATGTGGTCGGATAAATATAAATCCGTTAGAAATGGTGACACTGCTGTCCATTCCTTATAAAGGTTTAAAAATAAGTCTGGTAAAATTATTACCAAAGGGGCATGATAAGTCCACCAATTAATAAACCAAGTAGGGATAGGCTCATTAAAAACATTTGAGCAGATTTTAATCCACCAAGAATGCTTATGTTTTTCATTATTGTAAAAGAATACTTTTGAAAAAGCCTGGATATAATCCCAGTAAGTAAAGCTTGTGGGAGTTTTATTTATTAAAACTTTCTTCTAAGAGATTGTAGAAATTCCCCAAGCTTCAATCGTTAGAATTCTCTTAACAATCAATTTAGAATACTGGTAAGTCTTGTTATCGTTACCAGTGAAGTGTTGAATATCAATAGTGCCCGTAGAGATTAACAGGCTCTCGTAGTAACTACGTTGTTTGTATGATTCTCCTGGAAAATACAATCCCGATGTAAGGTACCGCTGGCATATCTCCCACGGATCCCTTTTCATATCAGAAGGCTCAATAAGAAATATCATTTGTTTTGATCCTTTATTGAATTCCTTTGAGGGCATATCTCCCTCTTTTATCGTTGAAGCAAATGTATTTTGCTTCTGAGAATCAAGGAAAGCTTTTAGTTGTCCATATACTAGAGGGCTTTCGGAATATTGTCCAGTGAAATTGCTGGAGTTGAAGAAGATTCTCCAACCTTTGAATTGACCAAAGTTTTTCCCGCTATTTTTCTCAATGCTGGAAAATCTCTGGATGATGAATAAGATGAATTAGGGGAAGTTGGAGGGACATATCTTCCCTTTCCCAAATTACTCTGTCCTCCGCCTTTGCCGCGGACTAGTGGAGACCATAGTGGTTCTCTGTTTCCACCCATCCTTGAATAAGATAAAAAGATGATTAGTAATATTCATACAAATAATTATGTATGTCGTACCATGGAATATGTTCATCTTCATAATCGAATATTGAAAATGAGAAGTCATTTTCTAGATCTTGTTCTAGAATTTCATCAATAAGTTTTTTGAAAATTATTTCTTGGATATCTTGTCCAAGAGGAATGGCAAGAAGAATATAAATTATTTTGTCATCACAAAAATATGCACTAAGATTCATATTTTAACTTAGAAATTCTCTTGATAAGAAATCCGGTAGAGAATTATCAATTTCCTTTTTATAACGAATTTCGAAATCAAAGGGTGCTAGCTGTGCTTGCCACCTAGCAAAAATCATTTTAGAAGCATCATGCTTATAATCCTTGTTAAACATAAATTTAACAGACTCAGCATCAGTTTTTATTAAAAACTTCTGATTATATAAATCATCTTGAAATTTTAGAACATATTTAACAATACAAAGCATTTCATGAGCCACAGTAGGGTATTTCTTCTGAGCTTCATTCCGTTTTCCAGAATGGAAACGAATCAAATACTCATGCTTATCGTTGGGATTAATTTGTTTAAGAATCCCACCAAAGCCAATGTTGGAAGCATCAGTTTCAATAATTTTTTGCCAGTTAGGATTGGCAAGAGTTAAGCAGGGCAGTGAATGAACACGTTGTTTTACCTGTTTAACTAAATTTGTCAGACTATCAGTCCAAGGGAATTTAGAATCCTTTTTTAGCCTATCATAAAGAGGGGCTAAAACTCGAGAAATATTTTTGTAGAAAGGGGAAATATAATTCAAACTTCCTAAAAATCTTTGCAACATAGTCCTGTCAGTAATAACATCAGGAAACTTAAAAGCAAAATCAATGGATCTTTGAATAGGAGTAATCTTTCCTTGACAGATATTATGTCCAAGAAATCTTATTTCAGTTTGAAAAAGATTCATTTTTGGTTTTGAGATTACTAAACCATTTTGAATAACTATTTTCTTAAAAATATCCAAATGTTGAATATGATGTTCAAGAGTTTTTGAGAATACCAAAATATCGTCGATATAGACTATAATAAAATCTAAATAGGGGTTGAATATATCATTCATAATTTTCTAAAATTCAGAAGGTGCATTTTTCAAACCGAAAGGCATTACATTCCATTCGTAATGACCAAACGGAACATTAAATGTAGTTTTATAAGAATGTTCTTTGAAAATCTGAATTTTCCAATAACCAGATTTTAAATCAAATTTTGAAAATATGTTTGAATCATAAAGTCTTGAAAGCAAATCTCTCTTGTTGGGGATTGGATATCTAATCCATTTCAAAACTTTGTTTAATGGTTTGTAATTAAATACTAAATAGGGATGACCTCGTTCTTTCTCAGCTGCATTATTCACATAAAAAGCAGTGCAAGACCAAGGTGATTTAGAAGGTTTAATCAAATTCTTTTGCAAAAGATTATCAATCGCTTTTTTACAAAATTCAACTAACTCTGCATTCATTTGACAGGGTCGTGATTTAGTAGGAATCTTTTCTTCTGAAAAATCGTCTTCATAAGGAAGAGTGACAATATGTTTTTTTCTATTCCAAAAAGCACTTGGATGATCAGCACAAATATCAACAAGCCATTTTTTCAGAAATCAATTTAATTTTTTCTTGAACTTTTGCCGATTGAAGAGAATTTGTAATATTAAGACTATAAATTTCGAGTTGTAAAGAATTTACAAATCTTTCTTTATTTAAAATAATAGAGTTTATATCTCTAGTAATGGGATCGGTTACAAACTGAAATGAAATTGGGTTACCATTAAAAGTGGCTGTAAAACCTTCTGCATCAAGGTGTGTAAAAGGGTAGATTGCATTTATGAAAGGCGTTCCTAAAATAATTTGAGGACTCATGCAATCTTTTACTAGGAAAAAGAAATGGGGAATACAAACCTTGTCTTGGCAAATATGTGCTTTACTTAATTTATAACGAATTGACAAAGAGTGATTAGAAGCGGATTTAACTACATGAGTAGTTTTTTCAAATAATCTAAAAGGAATTAATCCTTCTTGAATACAACTAACATCAGCACCACTATCAATAAGAGCAGTACCAGTTATAGTAAATTCTCTATTAACTAAAATCGTACACTGAACATGCCATTTATGCGCAGTTACAACCTGTAACATTCCTAAAAAATATCTTTTTTAGAAAGATCAAGTTTTTTATTTAAAAAATCTGTGTTAGAAGAATTATTTTCTTCAAAGAGAATTTTTTCTTTTCCTTTATTAGAAACAGAAGTTGAAGCTTCAGAATCGGATGAATCATATGAGTTCTCTTTTCTCTCTAACTGAGAAATCCTGTGATGGTGAACTACCTGATTCTGTTTCAGAGATTTAATCTCTTGCTTCAGTTTGTCCACTTCGAAATTTAAATCATCGAGTGAAGAATCGCGAATTTCGACAATTTCATGTTTCTTTTGTAATCTGTCAAAAACTTCTTTCATAGAATAAATTTCAGGAATAAAGTTTTTCGGCTTATTCTTTTGAAAAGACTTTGAAGGAGAAGAAGAAGCTTTTGAAGTCATTTCTAAAATTTTATTACGAATATCATCGTCTTTAACCTCCTTTAAATGTTCTATAACGTTTTCAGAATTAATCATGTTGAAATCAAGATTATCGAATTGAGATTGAAGTTTATAAAACTCATCATTTTCACAAGTACATGTATCACCTGCACAAGTTAAACAATTATTTTGATCGTCTAGATCAGTATCGTAATCAGGACTATCTTCCTGATCACTAGTTGAAGAAGGGTAAACATCATACTGATCTGTGTTTTCAGGATAAGTATATATGTATGTATTTATTTATTTATTTTAGGGCCTTAACTTATTGGGGAGCCTAGAGCCACTGGTTTAGAGGTTTTAGGATTGAGCCGCCTCTGACAGCAAGTTACAATAAACTTAAAATTTTTGAATGGTGTTAAGTTATAAATATGGTGTTAAATTGTGTCAAGATTTTTTTTTCCGTTCGTATTTAATTTTATGCAGGTTTCCATATTAGGTCCGTGACTAATTTAGATCTCGCTTCGTGTTAGCCAACGAAAAAAGAAATAATTTTTATCAAGATTTTTTTTTAAAATTTTGAGGATCATATTTATCTCACCATAACTCTTACCGGCGATGTGTCAATTTTTGACATAAAACTGCACCTAAAACGGATTGGATTCATGTGTTGTGCATAACATGTTTAAGGTCTTTTTTTAAAGGAATTTTTACTTCCTTTAGCTAAGGTTGATACTTTATTTATTTTAAATAAATACTCTTTTAAAAAAATTATATTTAATAGCAACCATTTGATTATCATAGCCAAATATCTATTTATGGTCACGTCCTACTCATAAGCCATAAAATACGCTTTGTATTATTTTTCTATCTCATTCTTTCAGATTTTTCTCCACAAGCTCGCTCTCATCACCCGTCTTTCTCCAATACAACCATGATTCTCCACTGATTTATCTTCATTGTCGAACGAAATTTTTATAGTCAGTGGCCCGGGGCTCTGAATCAATGTCGAAATCGGGCTCTAGAGAGAAAGATGGATGTTCGCAATCTACTATTGAAAGGTGAATTGAGACTGACTGTGAGCACGTGATTTTTGCCCTATATGAGAATTACTCCCAAAAATTCAAAATAAAAGAGTTTTGTGTTGTTTGCAATATTTGTGAATTTTGTGTTATTTTTCTTGAATTGTTTGCATTTAACTGTGCATATTTATTTGTTTAAATAAATAAAAAATATAAAAATATATTGTATTTATATAAAATTCAAGTTTATAATTAGTAATAATTAAGTTTATTTTATAAAATCACAAAGATATGTATTTTTGCATTTTTAGCCTATAATATCCAATTTGTGCGATTTTATTTTAATTAACGTCTAATTTTTTTTGTAATAATAATTATTATGAGTTAATTGGTGTTTTTAAGATAATTTTGGTTTTATAATTTAATCTTAACATTTTTTTTAATTTATTTCATAATAAATAATTTTTTTTTATAGAGAAGACAAATTCGGAATTGGGCCTCTTCTTAAATTTTAAACTTGAGCCCAAACATATTCTACCCAACCCAAAACACCATAACCCAAACCCATGACCCACGACCCATTTATTACACTACTATACACTATTCAAAACACACCCTAAACCAAAAAATCCTAACACACACACACAAAAGCCCCCACAAAAATGTTTGACCGTATTTAAATTTTTCACTCTATATATTTTAGTTTTTGTTTAATTATATATATATATATATATATATATATATATATATATATGATTTAATTTTTTTAAAGTAAATTATTACTATTCATATTATTGCTATTATTATTAATTTTTTTTTATTAATTTTTTTTAAAAAAAATAATTTATTTTTTATTAAAAAAAACTGATAATATTAATATTTTTTTTAAATTTTCGGTTGGTTTTAAATAATTGAAAATGAAAGTTGGAATAAAAGTCAAAAGTGGCTGAAAATTAAAAAAATCAAAAGTAAAAGAAAGTTGTTTTTTTTAAAGAAAAGAAAAGAAAGTGGCATTTTCTTTTAAATAAATAAAAGAAAGTGGACAATTAAAAATATAAAAATCATTAAAGTTGTGTTTTAAAAAATAAAAGATAAGCAAGGTGGGATTTTTTTTTATAAAATAATAAAAGCATTTAGTAAGTGGGATTTCTTTTAATTAAAAAAAGATAAAAAAAAATAAAAAAAAAATAAAAATAAAATCTGAAAATTTCGAAATTTTTTGCTATAAATATAAGAAATTTTAGGAAGAATCAAGAGAAGAAAAATTTTAGAGAGAAGAATCTGAAAAAAAACAAAAATCTTAAAGAGTGTTAGCAAATAGTAAAAACAAAAAACAAAAAAAAAAACGAAAAAAAACTCTAAAAAATTAGTCTTCCATTTTTACAAATCTTATTCTGAAGTTCAATTCGGGTTATTAATTCTTATTGCTGAAATTCGGATACTGGGTATTTTTGAGGTTGCTGTTGCTGTGATATTGTTGTGTTGTTATTTGGTGTGTTGATCACCGGTGTTCTTTTATTTCCAATATCAGGTACATACCTAATTATGTTTAAATGATAAGATGAATACATGGAAAGTATGCAAATTCTGAAATTTTAAATAGTTTCTATTTCTATTTTCTTTTACAGATTATGTTTAAATAAATTCAATATTAATATTCTGTAAGTTTTTGTTATAAATTTAAATAATTAAATCTTGTTGTAGCAATAATAATTCACTTCAAAAATGGTTATTAAATAATATAATTATAAATAGGTTTCTTAATGTTCAAATGGTTTAGTAATTGAAGTAAGAATGAGTTATTTTTCTTTATTAATTGGATTAATTAAAACTTGTTAGTTCATTAGCTTCAAATATTTTAACATCATTTTTTTTAAGATAATTTGTAAATATGTAGTTAATTTTAAAAAAAAATGTGAATTGTAATTATTTTTGCGTAATTTAGGCATTTAGGTACGGTTTAAGTTTTAAATGATAAAAGAATTGTTTTCTTCAAATTTATCAAATCTCCAAATATAGGTTTAAATAATTAAGGTTGATTATGGTTTTGAAAAAATAGTTGTAAATAGTTAATATCAAGGGTTTAAGTCAAAAATAGTAAAAACTTTAAAAAAAATGAGTTTAAATTAGTTGTAAGATAATTGGTTTAGTTTGTATATATATTAATTGTCGATTTTGCACTTATATTTTCAGTTTTATTTAAGTAATGTCTATTTTTATTAAACATTTATCTAAATATAACAAATAATATATTTTTCTTTAAGCTAATATAAAAAAAACGAATTTAAATAAAATTATAGTTAATTTATAATTGCTGTTTTTCTAAAAATAAGCTTAGATTTGAACAATTTGGAATAAAAAATAATTTTTACCATATAAGCTTTAATATGGCTATAATTTTCGATAGTTTTGAATAAATGATTTTATTAGTTTTTCTTTTTATATATTCAAGTTTTAATATTATTCTAAATTAGCTTCTTTTATTATTAAGTTATGAAATTTCGTATTTAATAAAATAATAAAATAATAATAAAATAATTCCGAAAAAAAAAATATTTTCTGCTTAAACATTGATTAAAATCTGTTTCATTAAGTTTTTGTCATAAATTAGATAAGTGTTGCATTTTTAATTTCTAGATTAATTATGATATCTCTTTATTTATAAAAACTAAAAAAAATAGGAAATGTAGTCATTTTAGGATTATTTTGTTAATAAATGAGATGAGCCTCGCCAAATAAATTGCAAAAACTGTGAAGCCCTCATAAGTGTATATATTTAGAAATCCGAGATTGGCCGTTTAGTAAATTTTCACGGCATTCTCAAAATAATAACGCGTTAATAGTTTTAAGCGCGTATTTAATAATTGTACCTCCTTAAACTCGGGTACACATTTATGTGACCCCAATCCAAATCCCAATGAAGTCGGAATATATCAAAAATTGCGGACACATTTATGTGACGAAATTCGAGATATATTCTCACGACATTATAATTTTTTTCTAACAATTAAAACAGTTTGGAGTGGTAGTTTGCACACTAGTTCATATTTGTATTAAAATCAGATAATCAAGCCAAATATAACAGTTGAGCGACCGTGCTAGAACCACGGAACTCGGGAATGCCTAACACCTTCTCCCGGTTAACAGAATTCCTTATCCGGATTTCTGGTACGCAGACTGTTAAATAGAGTCAAACCTTTCCTCAATTCAGGATTCAACCGGTGACTTGGGACACCATAAATCTCCCAAGTGGCGACTCTGAATATCTCAATAAATGAATCCCG
Organism: Nicotiana noctiflora; assembly: GCA_032618575.1. Classification (NCBI taxonomy): domain Eukaryota; kingdom Viridiplantae; phylum Streptophyta; class Magnoliopsida; order Solanales; family Solanaceae; genus Nicotiana; species Nicotiana noctiflora. The sequence goes on from JASVEL010014164.1 coordinate 669,212, forward strand.
TTTTGATTGTCCTTTAATTGGAAAAACTCCTTTTTATACCTAGCGCCCTCGCGGGCCTGCGCCAAAAGGAGGTGTGACAGCTCTGGCGACTCTGCTGGGGATCAATTGACCCAGAACCACTGGTTCAGGGTTAGAAATTCGAGCTTAGAATAATTGTTGTATTTGGCTTTATTTATTATCTGATATTTTTTTTTATGTGCAAAATGATAACTTTGCCGCTTTAATATTATTTGAACTGTATATATAAACTGTGCCGAAATCCTACTTCTTTTTGAGTTCTAAAAATGGTGCATACGTTCGCGTAGCCCACTTTTTAAAATTATTCCAAATAAGTGAGTGTTAGGGTAAGTGACAAGGCCGGCAGACTTTAGTGCTCCCGTTACGTCACCCCCTCCTCAGCCCCAGTTGTCCACTCGGGTAAGCCAGGTTTAGAACAATAAACCCAGTTTTTAAACCTAGAATAACAAAGCTTCATGTCGGATCCCTAGTAGGAACGTTTGTTTGCATCATGTTGCATTTGACTTAGGGGACTCAACACAGGGGTTGGGTCCGTCTAGGACAGGTAACCTGAAATGAAAAGACCATCCTGCTACATGAGATTATGTGCATTTATTTGATTAGATCGGCATGCTGACCAACTTAAAATTGAATAACAATAAGTTTTGTCCAAACAATGTCAAAATCCTATTAGCGTTTCTTCAAAAATAATTTTTTTTTTGGGTGTTAAAAAGAATTTTTTTTAAACTCGATTTGTTTTCTTTGGCGAACTACGCCGATTTGATTCTCACCGGATGTGAGATACGTAGGCAACCCCCATCGGGTCCAATCTCCCTTTTTCAAAAACAGTCATTAAAAATGTGTCAAAGTTTTTCGGTCATAAATAAGTCGGTAATTTGTTTCATTTAAGTAAATATGCTTTCATAAAAGGTTTAAGAGTCACCCTTTAAACCTTGAATCTTCAGGATCAGATGGATGCTATCCAAGAATCACCTCCGGTTATCATGGAAAGAGCCCGCATACAACTACAAGAATGGTGGGATGATCTAGAGGAAGATGGTCGAGTGTGGGTGAAAAAATATTTGGGCCCTCTGCTAGACATACTGTATGTCAAGCCACGGGATGACTTGATCAAAGCTTTGGTGACCTTCTGGGATCCTGTTAATAATGTGTTCCATTTTTCCGATTTCGAACTCACTCCTACCTTAGAGGAAATAGCCGGTTACATTGCTTTCGGCCAAGAGTTAAAGGATCAAAAGCTCATATTTCCCAGGGCCCCATCGGTGCATAAATTCTTTGATCTCTTGAAGATCAGCAAGAAAACAAGCAACGATCGCGTACAAAACGTGAGTTGCAAGTTCTACTTCTTGTATTACAGATTCGGAAACTCGGACGGATTTGAAACACATGAAAAGGGATTGAATAACCAACAGAACAAAGGCCTATGGGAGATTCATCGCCGATTCGCTTTTATTGTGGCATTTCTAGGAATCATGGTGTTTCCAAACTCGGAAGGTTCCATAGACACTCGCATGGCAAGAATTGCACAGGTTCTTGTGGATAAAAAAGACCACACCATTGTCCCACTGGTATTATCCGATATGTACCGGGCTTTGACCTTATGCAAATCTGGAAGCCCGCTTTTTGAAGGCTGCAACATTCTCCTGCAAATGTGGATGATCGAACATGTTCGGCACCACCCTAAATTCTTAAAACATGCTTCAGACGGAACCAACTTCATCGTTAAATACGAAGAAAGGGTGGGAAATTTTATAACACCCAAGGGGTTTGAAGCATGGATTTTGCGGATCAAATTGAATGGACTATATGGTGGCTCCCGATAAAGGAGATCATTTACATGACTACTTCAAAGGGCTATTTGATGATAATAGGGGCAAGAAGTATACAACCCTATGCGCCTCAAAGAGTTTTGAGACAACTTGGGAGATATCATGTGATACCAGAGAAGATGGACTTGAGCAACATAGCCATCGAATTGCATCCAGAAGCAGCTATCCCTGAGAAGATGGTGAATGAAGATTGGCATTGTTGTCGGTATTTAAAGAGTAACACCATAGTGCCAGACCTAATAAAAGGCGAGTTCGATCCCGAGTATGTTGCTTGGTTTCAAAGAAGTTTTCGTATGAGTCCTAGGCCCGAGCTCGAGGCGATCGGACCTACCAAAAGGCCTCACGTTCAAGCTTTCGATGATAAAATCCAAGAAAGAGTAGCTTGGCTAGCTAAAGAACGTGAATACAAAGATCGTATTGGAGAACTAGAGAAATGTGTACAGAATCTCCAATATGAAAATGGCTTACAGATTGCAGCTGACGAAGGAGTCAAAAAGAAGTTGACTCAAGAAAAGGACATTCTCAAGGCTCGAATCTGGCGAATCAGAAAAGAAGCCAACAGCCAAACAAGAAGCCGAACTGATCAAAGGTTGATAGACAAGCTAAACCAACAGCTCGGAGAAAGCCAAGAAAAGTTGGAGAGGTCCGAGGCTAGCAAGGAAGGGATGCAGGCCAGATGGGCAAGAGGCGCAGCGGAGCGAAGAGAATACTTGCGGCAAGTCAAAAGGGATTGTGAGATGAGCGTCGGGGCATTGAGAGAGACAATTTTCACTCTCCAAGAACAGATCCACAGACAGGCTCTTGAAGCTAGAGAAGACAAGGAACGGTGCTACAAGATAATTGCCCGAATGGAGGGACAAATGAAAAGATTCCAAGATCGACTTACGGATGAGGCGCGAATACTGGGATTAAAAAACCGACAGATAGAGCAGTTATTCAGAGAAAGGGATAACATTCGGAGAAGGATTGATGAGATTGGACACTACATTCACATGAGATGCCTATCATGTGAAAGGATGCCCGGGATGTCCTTTTTTCCTCTATCATGGATTATGTCAGTCGGATCATGGAAGAATTGAAAGATCTGCAAAGAAGTCTTGCACCAAGGACCACAGCCAGGCCAAACAGGACCCCACCGGCGCAAAAGCTCAAAATCTTAGAACTTTCCTAGTTATGAACTTGTATTTCCTTTTGGGTCTAGTCATAAGACTTTTGTATAAAAGGGCCGAATGTGTTTTGACCATCTTTTGTAAGTTTGACTTGTTGTTAAATCCAGTTTGTTTTTGGAAAACCTTTTGAAAAATATTTTTTATTGTATTCACAAGAACTACGCTAGGGTCTGATTCATGCGGGGACATGATACGTTGGCAATCTATATAAGATTCGACCATTACTTATAGTAAAAAAGGGAAAATAAATAAGAGAAATAAGAGAAATAATGGATAGGCGTAGACGATAAGCTGGGATGACGCATGCGGTCTAAGCAAAACCATAATAGAAATGATTCATTACATAGGGACATTACATACCCAATGTGCTTTTACCATATCTGTTAAAATTTCAACACTAACAAGTTTGTTGCTATTCATGTTCAGTTAGTGTTAGAGTGTACTGGCATCACATAATTATCATACAAGATCGAAAGGACCTGTACCTAAAAGTATGACTAGGTCAGACCACAGCAGCGAGTCAAAAAAAGCAATGAGCCAGATGCTCAAAGAAGCTCTTGAAAAAATGGAACAGATGCGGTTGGAAATGAGCGAAATGCAGACGGCGCTCAGCCAAAGCACAAAAGAGTCCTGACGCACCCGCTACTCCTACTTTCCTACCAGGTTTTACCCCAAAATACTTTTCTCCCGATCCCTCGACAAGAGTCCCAGACCTCCATTACCACCAGGGAAGAGATGCTCACGACTACCCAGCTCCACCACAAAATCAGAACCCTCCACCACCAAAGGGCCCTGTCTTTGTGGCACCTCCCCCAGCTCCACTGCAAAGATCATCAAGTGAACCATTATTTCAGGTTCACGACACTCAGTATTACCCCCCATAACCCATGTTCAGGGCACCCGAACTATCCACCTACACTCCTCCCTTTGAAGCCCCAGTGGAAAAACCGGCCAATAGCTCAGAACAAGATGAGATGCTACGGAAATTCAAGAGCCCGGAGCAATCCCTTAGGAATATGCAAGGGTTGGGCAGCCAAGTCAGTGTGGCCTACAAAGACCTGTGTCCTTTCCCCGATGTTCAATTGTCGGCGGGATTCAAAATGCCAAAGTTTGATCTATATGAGGGACACGGTGATCCATGTCTCATCTACGAGGATTTTGCAGCAAGATGAGGGGTGCAGGCGGCAAAGATGAGCTACTGATAGCTTATTTTGGACAGAGTTTGAGCGGGTCTACGCTGGAATGGTATACAAGGCAGGATCCTAGCAGATGGTACACTTGGGATGATTTGGCGCAATCATTTGCCGAGCACTTTCAGTATAATCTTGAGATCGTCCTTGACCGTCTCACATTGTTAAAGCTGGAGAAGAAACCGGGGGAGAGCTTCCGGGAATTTGGGTTTCGTTGGAGAGAACAAGCGGCTAGAGTTGATCCTCCTATGAGAGAGGGGGAGATGGTAGATTACTTTCTACAGACTCTCGAGCCAACTTACTACGGTCATTTGGTGACCTCGGTGGGAAAAACCTTCAACGAAGTGGTCAAAATGGGAGGCATGATAGAAGAAGGCCTCAAGACCAACAAAATCTTAAGTTATTCAACGATCAAGGCAACAACGCAGGCTATTCAGAGCGGCACAGGAGGTGCGCTCGGAAAGAAGAAAAAAGAGGATGTCACAACGGTAGAAGCTGGTAATTGGTCTCGATCCAAAGGTCCTACCCCCATCACCAATTCAGGCCCCCTCACCCAAATTACCCACACATTCCGAATTATCCCGCACAATCCTATTACCCTCCTCAAGAACATCATTTTTCTGTCCATCAAGCACAATCATACACCCAACCTCCAGCTCGCCCTCAATGGCGTGCGCCAACCCCACATAATGCCTACCCATCTCCCCATAACAACTACCCACCGCCAAGGGCCTACAGAAATCCCACAGGGCCAACTTTCCGGGGAAATCCGACTTTCAGGAATGAAAGGACTCAGAGACAGAGGACATTTACCGAATTAGGAGAAGCTTATACTGCTTTATTTCACAAATTGAAGCGGATAGGGTTGTTGAATCCTATTGAGCCTAGATTACCAAATCCCTTACCTCAAAATTTGGACCACTCAGTGAAATGTGAATATTGTTTGGGGGCTCCCGGGCATACTACTGAGAGATGTTGGAAACTAAAACATGCAATCCAAGATCTTATTGATGCTAATAAGATTGAGGTTCAGGCACCCGAGGTACCCAACATTAACCAAAACCCACTACCAACCCACCATGAGGCCTGTATGATCGAGATTGTGCAAGGAGAGGAAGAACCCAAGAAGCCATCGCAGACAGTGATGATGATCAGGGACAATACAAAAGAGAAATCAACCAGTGTGGAAGGGGAGGTACCAACTAAGAGGGAGGTTGTCAAGCCTGTGATAATATTGGGGAAAAGCCTATCGGCCACTACGGAGAAACCAAAAACAACAAAGTTGGTTGTGTCCGGAGCACCGTCTGCACCAGTAATGATCGTGAAAGGAGTCTGTAGGGAACCGGTCATCATAAAGCCGGTAGCTCAGTTGCCAGTAACAGATAGCAAGGCCGTACCTTGGAAGTATGAAAAGGCAACGGTGATATACAAAGGGAAGTCAGTGGAGGAAGTCAGTTGTGAAGCCCAGGGTTTAACTCGATCGGGACGGTGTTTTGCTCCCGTAGAGTTAAGGAAATCTAATCCCACGGCGGTGAAAAAGCCAGTAACAGAAGAGGAAGCTGAAGAGTTCTTGAAGAAGATGAAAGCCCAAGACTACTCTATTGTGGAGCAGTTGAGGAAAACCCCAGCCTAAATCTCATTGTTATCTTTGTTAATCCATTCCAAGGATCATTGCCAGGCTTTGTTGAAGATCCTGAATGAGGCCCATGTTCCGGAAAAGCTTTCTGTAAATCACTTGGAGAAGATTGTGCATAAAATCTTTGAAGTCAACCGAGTGACATTTTCTGACGATGAATTGCCAAAAGAGGGCACAGAACATAATAAAGCCTTATACTTGATCGTGAAGTGTGAAGACTCGGTGGTCAATCGTGTATTGGTGGATAATGGTTCAAGTGCCAATATTTGTACTTTGGCTACTCTGAACAAACTGAAGATTGATCAGGACATAGTCCGTAAGAATAACGTTTGCATCAGAGGATTTGATGGAGGGAATACTAGCTCGGTGGGTGATATCATATTAGAACTGACCATTGGCCCAATCGATTTCACTATGGAATTCCAAGTGGTGGATGTGGATGCATCATACACTCTACTTTGGGGCGACCCTGGATTCATGCCGCCAAAGTAGTGCCTTCTACCCTGAACCAGTGGTTCTGGGTTTATCGTCCCCAGCAGAGTCGCCAGAGCTGTCACACCCCTTTTTTACGCACCCGCAAGGATGCAAAGAGTTTTTCCAATTAAAGGACAATCGAGATGGGATTTATTTTAATTATTTCAGAGTCGCCACTTAGGAGATTTATGGTGTCCCAAGTCACCGGTTAAATCCCGAATCGAGGAAACGAATGACTCTATTTAACAGTCCGCGAACCAGAAATCCGGATAAGGAATTCTATTAACCCGGGAGAAGGTATTAGGCATTCCCGAATTCCGTGGTTCTAGCACGGTCGCTCAACTGTCGTGTTTGGCTTATCTATCTGCTTTTTACAATTATGTACTTAGTGCAAGTTAATATCCCTTTACCGCTTTTATTATTGGTTATGATTTACGAAAGAGAAAGTTGTTTAAAAATATGCTTTCGAATCACGTCACATGAAATGCACCCGGATCCTCGACATATTCTTATTCAACATTTCGGGGTTTGGATTTGGGTCGCATGAAATGCACACCCGTATTTAAGAAGGTAGAACTAAAATATGCGCCCGGATCGACTATTTATTTACGCTGTTGAGAAGGGCGTGATATTCGTTAAGAAACGACGTATCTCAAAATCTAAGTATTTTATATGTACATTTATGAAGGCTGTGCGATTAGTGTAACTATTGGGCGAGGCGCACCTTTGATTCAAATCTAAAGCGAACTACATCCCACTGTATTTTACTTAAGAGTTGATTCCAAATTATTTAAAACTTGCTACGAACCACACCGCATGAAATGCGCCTGTGGTTCCTGACATACTTTATTTGCTCTTGCCCGAAATTGGGGTCGGGTCACATGAAATGCACCCCCGACTCTTTTAATCTAATTACGTCATTCAGTTGCGTAATAACTCCCTAGCTAATCTCGCTTTTAACATAAGATCTAACATCTAACAGATTTGGAGATTACACACATGAGTAGAGAAGATTGAACAGAGATACAACAGGCTAATTCGGGTTTACGCGCATATCTAATGATAGGGTACTTTGGTCTAGCTACATTTTCCATAACAAAACTAGCAATACCAACTTAATCAAAGAATAACAGAACGTAACCAAATATAAGAACTTTGGATGACTACATGATCCAATAGACTTTAAGCATAAGCTTCAAACTTCATTCTTTTCGAACCAAGGAATTACAATAACAGAGATGTGTACCTGGAATGCGGAAGAACAAAGGAGAGTGAGCAATGGCAATGCAGCAACAGTAACAGGAGCAACAACAATAGGCCAGTAGCAACCAAAGTAAACCAACAGCCACACAAACGACTCAGCAACAATGATAACCAACCAAATAGCCACAAACACTAGACCAGCAACAAATGACCACAACAGTAACAACAATGGACCAGCTAAAACAGTAGCACAGCCACAACACTGGACCAACAGCAACACAGACACAAACAGCCACAACAACCACTGGCAGCAAGTAAACAGACTAACAACCAGTGGCAGTTAACCACAGTAGCACAGCAACCACACTGGATCAACAGCAACAAAAACCACCCAGGCAGCACCACTATAGACACAAACAGCAACAACAATAGACCAAGCCAGCACAGTCAATCAACACAGCAGCAAACACACAACCAGCAGTAGCCAAAAGAGTGGCAAACAGGACTTCAGCAATGAACAAGCGAAACAGTACAAACAAGCCAATGAAACAGTACTTGTCTATCTCTTTTATGGTGTTCAAGAATGTATCTTTGCTGCCTATTTCTCTCCAGCTATTACTGTTCTTTTCTCTCTAGTTACTCCCCAGTATTCTCCTGTCCTTTTTCTCCAGTCCCCGCTAGTGTTCTACTCATCCTATATTTATAGCCAAATCCCTTCTTCTTTGGATGGCCGGCAAATTAAACTAAGGCCCTGCCCATCCTACTGCTCCCTTCTGTTTCAGCACTAATAAATGTCTAGGTGTGGGCTTTAGTAAACTAAGTATGAAATGCAGAACCTGGTGGAGTGCCCTGTTGTAATAGCAGGCTCCACTAGGCCATCTTATGGGTGAGGGATTAAACAAATGGATTTATTCAACCCTAATACTACACTCCAGAATCCCACAGCCAACAAACCCAATGGTAACTTGCAACCATGCTAACATTATCTAGTATAATAAAATCTAATCAATTACAACACACCACAGTGATAACAAATTTAGCCGATAAAACAGTGAATCAAAAATCTCGGCAACAATTGAAACTAAGTATTCGACGACATTTGTTGAATCGATCACAGCATACAACAGGTACAATTGGTAACAAATCAATCGTCGAAGCGGTGATTCGAACATTTCAGGTAAACAAATAAGAATGCAGAATTAAACACTTGACAATATTGATCGAGACGACTACGCATTCTATAACTAACATTTTCCAACAACAAACAATAATGAGAATGACCAAATAAGGGTCGTAAGGTGTAGAAGGAAAGACCTTTCACAAAAGAAACAAAAGATAGAATTTAAACACAAAAAGGAACAACCTGACGGCTAAACCAAACAAAGAACACAACAATAACTAAAAACAGAAGAAGATTGAAATACCTAATGAAGACAATCCGAACTCGAACAAACTCAGGCTTCCACGGACTTGAGATTGTATTTTTGGAGTCAATAGGCTCTAATTGGAGTGTTTTTCGAACGAAAAACACTCCAATTAGAGCCTATTGACTCCAAATTCTTAACATCGGACGAAATCCCTAATTTTGGAATTCTAGGGTTCTTGGGCTCGGATTTGGGGCTTTTGCGATTCTGGCAAGATTCGAACCAAACCAATGTTAGTGGGAGTGTGGGGGAGGTGTAAGGAGGCCGTGGTGTGATTTTGAAGTGGTTTGGGATGAACTCTCAGATTCCGACGAACTTCGAATTGATATTCGAAGCGTTTGACTAACATTCGAAGCTAACTAACGCCGGATCCGTAATGGGGGAGGTGAGGGGAAGATTTTGGTATTAGTTTGGGTTGGTTTGGCCTACTTCCGCCGGCGGAGACGATTTCCGGCCGGCGGAGTGCGGTGGGGGAAGGTGGGGCTTGGCCTGTCTCTGAGAGAGACGATAGAGGAGGGGTCTGGCTAAGGGGGGGCTGGGTAGGTTTTTTAGTATATATGGTGGGGCTGGGATCTAATCCTGGCCGTTTGATCAAATGAGATCAACGGCCTGGATCGTTTCATTAATCCAAACGATACCGTTTGGTCGCTATGGGAGCCGGGTTGTCTGGGGTTGATTGGGTCGGGTTGCTCAACGGGTTGGGGGATGAAGCACTGGCCGTTGGATCCACTGAATTGAACGGCCTAGATCAGTGCTTCTTGAACGGGTTGATAAGAGAGATCGTGGCCCTAGGATCAATTTGAAACGAACGGCCACGATCGAGGACGGGTTGGATCAGAGGTGATTCGTTTGGGCCTGTTTGTTTAAACTAAGCCATGGCCCAATTCTGCTCTTTATGATGCATTATATGTATATGTGTATATATATGTATATATATATATATATACATATACTAACCTATAACACAACTATTTTTTTACTACAATTATCCCACATAACTACATATCACTTAAAAAATGTAAATCACATAAAATGCAAAACCTAATGTATATTTTTTTGTCTTTTATTAATAAACATGCACACAAAAAATGTAAATTTAAGATAAAATAACACAAGAATCACAAAAATCATGCCTAACACGAAACTATTTTTATTTTGAATTTTCTGGGAGTACTTCTCAGGTAAGGCAAAAATCACGTGCTCACAGCTGCCCCTCTTTGCGCGTAAACACGCAGAGTTTTCGTGCAAAGATAAATGAGCGGATATAAGCGATTTTTGCCCATTCGAGCACTCCGTATGAAGCATTTTGGAAAAGTTTTGACCGAACCTTGCTTCAAAGGTCTCCTACATATCCCTGGCTAAAAGGGAATCGGGTCAATGTAGTTCGGGAAGTTCTGGTAGCTGGGACTACCATGACTGTTGCGATCTCGCTGTTACTGCTGTTGCCGCTGTTACTGTTGTTACCACCGCTTAGCTGATTTCCTTGTTACACCGCACTAAGCAACAAAAACAAGAAGCTAGACTAAGTTACAGTACTACAAGTTCTTATCTATCCTTTTTAACTTGATCTTGTCGCGCTCCTTGCCATCCTGTCTGACTTGGCGTTCCTTCCGAGGCTCCTTCTCTTCTTACGAACTTGGATTCATGCCGGAGATTTCTGTTACATTCTACCGCTTTCCTCTACCAAATTAAAACGGATCGCCACTCCATTCTCCAGGCGGGCTCCCTGACTTCAACTACATCTTTAGAAAATAAATCGCCATTCCATTCTCCAGGCGGGCTCCCTGGCTACAACTTCAAAATTAAATCGCCACTCCATTCTCCAGGCGGGCTCCCTGAACTTAACTACTACTTCAAAATAAAATCGCCGCTCCATTCTTCAGGCGGGCTCCCCGACTTCAACTACAACTCCAAAATAAAATCGCCACTCCATTCTTCCAGGCGGGCTCCCCGACTTCAACTACAACTTCAAAATAAAATCGCCACTCCATTCTTCGGGCGGGCTCCCGACTTCAACTACAACTTCAAAATAAAATCGCCACTCCATTCTTCGGGCGGGCTCCCCGACTTCAACTACAACTCCAAAATTAAATCGCCACTCCATTCTCCGGGCGGGCTCCCGACTTCAACTATTACTTCAAAATTAAATCGCCACTCCATTCTCCAGGGCGGGCTCCCGACTTCGACTATTACTTCAAAATTAAATCGCCACTCCATTCTCCAGGGCGGGCTCCCGACTTCAACTACTACTTCAAAATAAAATCGCCACTCCATTCTCCGGGCGGGCTCCCCTGACTTCAACTACTATTTCACCGATTTCATCCTATCTTGATTACCTTCCTTTGCCTCTTGTACCATTTTCTTCTTCATGCATTGCCTCTCGGACCACCTTCTCTTCTGAATTAACCTGTCTTGGAATTGCCTTCCCCTGGGTCGTATTACTTTTTCTTCTAGCTGCTGGGGGTATTTTTGGAACTGTTTACTCGCCTGCTGGGGCTGATGCTGCTGAGGAAGTATTCTTTGTTTCCTTCACCCCTCATTTTCTTCCTTCTTCCCATACCTCCTCTGGGACTCACGCTTTTGCCTCCTCGAACAAATTACGAGATGTAATACTGCGGGGAGAATCTCGAAGCCATTGTTTTATTTTCCCACGACTGCTGGGGGTGATACCAAGCTCAAATATTATCCCATCGTGTCGTCTGGCCTTTCTCAAAACTATTCTGCTCGGAGCTGGTACTTCCCGAACTCTTGCGTTGCTTTCTACCCTTATCCTCTAAGTCTTGCTTTCCAGAAAATTTTCGCAACAGGAGAAAATTTTCTGCCCCAGTTTGATAAACTTCTGGACGGTATGCTTTTCCGCCAACGAACCCTCTTTTCCTGCTTTAAATCAAAGAAAAATTGTTAGTTTCAAAATGCCGTGAGTGGTCGTGCCACTCTTGTTGGGGCCATTCTCTTTCAGCTGCTTGGCCCCTCTCGAACTTTGAGGACGACGTTGACGCTTGCTTGGGACGATGCTTTTTCCACGAACGACCTCTCATCTTTCCTTTTATTCCACTCTTTGGTTTGATCCGACTCTTTTAGCCGGTGATCCGTTGCGTGAAATCATCTTTCGGACATGCCATATGTGTCCATCATACTCCATAATTCTTGCGAACCTTCCACTCAGCCTGTCATCCCAATCTTACTATCGTAACGACTTCTGTCTTATTGCCTCGTTCCATGCATATTCACTTTCAATATACTGCTTTGGGAGACTTGGTAGTAAGCTTTGAAAAATCAATTTTCGAAAATGAAAGAAAAGAAAAGAATATTGACCGCAAATGACAAAAGAAGAGAAAAACTTTTCTGAACTCAAAAATAGGAAAACTTATCTGAATGTGTGCCTGATCCAATGTTATGCCGCGCCTTTGAGATTAAACTACCCAGTCTATTCATATCAATCACTTTCTGATGCCGCGTCCTGCTAGAGGTAAATGGATGTCCAAACCCTGTCTCATGCAGACATCTTGTAACCATCTCGTCCTGTCACCTCACAGTGCCCTTCAAAGGGTTTTCACTAATGAGATTCTCTCATTTCTCTCTATCTCCCGTCGCCTTAAGGTGCCCGTAAAGGTTTTCACCGTAAGACTCTCTCGTTTTACTTCTCTCCACTTCCTTCGCCTTAAGGTGCCCGCGAGGGTTTTCACCGTTAAGACTCTCTCATTTATGCTTTCTTTCCCTCGCGGCGGGGTATCACCCCTGAGATTCCCTCTAGAGCGTTATCCCCTTTCGGCTTGTGCATCCCGAATTCAATCGAGGGTCGGGATGTCACTCTTGGCTTTCATTCACATGCCTTGGCACTTCTCAAATACTGATCGAGAGGTCTTTCTGGTTCTTGATATGGTTTCTGCGCGTGAGGCTGAAGAAAGGGGTTTAGCCTCAACGGTTAGCTTACTACAACTTTCGGAATCCATACTATCTTTCAAACGAAACAATGACTTCTGCCCCAGTTTTGTTGCTTGGGGGATTTTTTGATTTTTATTTTATTATGACCGAGCCGTGTGGCGCCTACGTATCCTTCTCGAGGAATCAGGTCGAACGTAGTTCACTTTTTCTTGTATTACTTCTTTGTTTCTTTTCTATTCTGTTACACATCTTCCTTGATGATTCCGAAAGAAGGTATATGAAAGAATAATTAAGGCTCAAATGGGGAAACAAAGGTTAAAGTGTTTGGGTAGTAGAAAAATTGCCTCTGTCATTTCATTCTCCGAAAAATGCCAAATACACACAAACGAAACCAAACGTTGACAAATGCATTAAAGAATTACACATAATATCTCTTAACTGCATCAGAATTGATAGCCATATCGGTGCATCTTCCCTCGACATCGGTCAGACATAGAGCGCCGTTGGATAATACTCTAGTCACCACAAAAGGTCCCTGCCAATTTGGAGCGAACTTGCCTTTCGCTTCGGCCTTGATGGGGTAGAACTCTCTTCAGCACATGCTGTCCCACTTCAAATCTCCCGGGACGTACCTTCTTGTTATATGCTCTCGCCATTCTCTTTTGATACAATTGGCCGTGACATACTGCTGTCAATCTCTTTTCATCGATCAAGCTCAATTGCTCTAATCGGGTTTTGACCCACTCGTCGTCATCAATCTCAGCTTCAGCGACAATTCGGAGGGACGGAATCTCAACTTCTGCGGGTATTACTGCTTCGGTCCCGTATACCAACAAGTAAGGAGTTGCACCTACCGAAGTCCGGACGGTAGTGCGATAACCCAACAGCGCAAATGGTAACCTTTCGTGCCACTGCCTAGACCCTTCTATCATCTTCCTCAATATCTTCTTTATGTTCTTGTTTGCTGCCTCTACCGCACCGTTTGCTTTTGGGCGATACGGTGTGGAATTTCGGTGTGTAATCTTGAACTGTTGACATACCTCTTTCATCAATCCACTGTTAAGATTTGCACCGTTATCCGTAATGATCATCTTTGGAATTCCAAACCTACAAATGATGTGGGAGTGTACGAAGTCCACTACCGCCTTCTTGGTCACTGATTTGAATGTTTTGGCCTCCACCCACTTGGTAAAATAATCAATCGTTACCAGAATGAACCTATGACCGTTGGAGGCTGCAGGCTCAATAGGTCCAATAACATCCATACCCCATGCGACAAACGGCCATGGTGCGGACATTGTATGCAATTCGGTCGGCGGAGAATGAATCAAATCTCCGTGTATCTGACACTGATGGCATCTTCGCACGAAACTTATACAATCCCGCTCCATAGTGAGCCAATAATATCCTGCTCGAAGAATCTTCTTTGCCAACACGTATCCGCTCATGTGTGGTCCGCAAACTCCCGAGTGTATATCCGTCATCACTGTTGTGGCTTGACTTGCATCTATACATCTCAACAATCCCAAATCTGGGGTTCTTTTGTACAGCACCCCTCCACTAAGGAAAAATCCGTTCGCCAACCGCCGAATAGCTCGCTTTTGATCTCCGGTTGCTTGCTCTGGGTATACTCCTAACCTGAGGTATTCCTCGACATCATGAAACCACGGCTCACCATCCACCTCTTCCTCTATCACGTTACAATAAGCATGTTGATTCCGGACATGGATGTGTAATGGATCGACACGAACCTTGTCCGGGTGATGTAGCATTGACGCTAAAGTAGCTAGAGCGTCGGCAACCTCATTATGCATCCTTGGGATGTGTCTGAATTCTACTGATCGAAAGCGCTTGGTCAGATCATGCAAGCACTGACGATACGGGATAAGCTTTAAATCTCTGGTTTCCCATTCTCCCTGAATCTGATGTACCAGAAGGTCCGAGTCCCCCAAGACCAAGACGTCCCGTACATCCATGTCCACCGCTAATCGCAACCCCAAGATACATGCCTCGTACTCAGCCATATTATTGGTACAATGAAAACGCAGTTGAGCAGTAACAGGATAATGATGTCCTGTTTCAGAGATAAGCACGCCCCTACTCCGACTCCTTTTGCGTTCGCCGCTCCGTCGAAGAAGAGCTTCCACCTTGGATCCTTGGTTAGTTCTAACCCCTCAATTTGCAACACCTCTTCGTCTGGGAAATACGTCCTCAAGGGTTCGTATTCGTCATCAACAGGATTTTCAGCTAAGTGATCGGCCGGGGCTTGAGCTTTCATAGCCGTCCTTGTCACGTATATGATGTCGAACTCCGTAAGTAATATTTGCCATTTTGCTAACCTCCCTGTAGGCATAGGTTTCTGGAAAATATACTTCAACGGATCCAAACGCGAAATGAGGTAAGTGGTGTAAGAAGACAAATAGTGTTTCAGCTTTTGGGCTACCCAAGTCAGGGCGCAACATGTCTTTTCTAGATGAGTGTACTTGACCTCGTGGACTGTAAATTTCTTATTGAGGTAGTAAATGGCCCGTTCCTTCCTGCCAGTAAGATCATGCTGCCCCAGTACGCAGCCAAACGAATTCTCCAAGACCGTCAGATAAAGAATCAGGGGTCTACCTGGCTCAGGCGGAACTAGTACGGGTGGATTTGACAGATACCCTTTGATCCGGTCAAACGCTTCCTGACATTCTGCCGTCCATTCTATCGCCGCGTCTTTTTTCAATAGACGGAATATGGGTTCACAAGTTGCCGTGAGCTGGGCAATAAACCTACTGATGTAATTCAACCTTCCCAACAGACTCATTACCTCTGTTTTATTCTTCGGCGGGGCTAACTCCTGAATGGACTTGATTTTGGAGGGGTCCAACTCAATGCCCCGTCGGCTGACGATGAATCCTAGCAACTTTCCTGACGGAACTCCGAATGCGCATTTGGCTGGATTGAGCTTGATGTCGTATCTTCGAAGTCTTTGAAAGAACTTCCTGAGGTCAGCAACATGGTCCTCTTGACGTCTGGATTTCACGATCACATCATCCACGTATACTTCAATTTCCTTGTGTATCATGTCATGGAATACCGTAGTCATCGCCCTCATATACGTTGCCCCTGCATTCTTCAAACCAAACGGCATCACTCGGTAGCAATAAGTCCCCCACGGTGTGATGAAAGCCGTCTTTTCTGCGTCCTCTTCATCCATCAAAATCTGATGATATCCCGCATAACAGTCCACAAAGGATCCGATTTCGCGTCCGGCGCAATTATCAATCGGGATATGGATATTGGGAAGCGGGAAATTATCCTTAGGACTCGCCTTGTTGAGATTGCGATAGTCCACACATACCCTGATCTTTCCGTCTTTCTTTGGCACCGGTACTACGTTAGCCAACCATTCGGGGTATCGGGTGACACGAATGACTTTCGCCTGCAACTGCTTGGTTACCTCCTCCTTAATCTTCACACTCATCTCCGTCTTGAATTTCCGCGGTTTTTGCTTGACGGGAGGATATGCCGGATCAGTGGGTAATCTATGAACCACTAGATCAGTGTTGAGTCCGGGCATGTCGTCGTACGACCATGCGAAAATATCTTTAAACTCCATGAGTGTTTTGATCAATTCTTCTCTCAAATTGGGTTCAATATGGACACTTATCCGGGTTTCTTTGACGTCATCCGCATTCCCTAGATTAACGGCCTCGGTATCATTTAAATTCGGTTTGGGTTTTTCCTCGAAGTGACTTAATTCTTCACCGATTTCTTCTACGGCTTCATCATCGCCGTACTCCTGATTCACTCTCGTCACTTCTTATTTCATGCGTTATTATTTCCAAACCCGATTGACTTTCTAGATTAGGTTGATTAATCTTTAAGCACGCCATATCATTAAGATCTGTTGCAAGAAAGCTGTTCAGAAAAGTAAAAGGAAGGAAAAAGATAAACAAAATTAGACACGAAGGAACCAAATTTCATTAATGGGAATTGTACAAAGGGAAAACAAACTGCAAACTTAAATCAAAAATGAACTAAAAACAAACTGGATTTTACTCTGGGGACAAACCCCCAACACAAAATTTCGAAAGAAAAACAATCCGAAACAAACTACCAAGTCTCCTTCCGGACAGGGAGAGGAGTAGCCTTCCAGTTATTCAGTTTTGCCTTTGGTCCCACATATTGTATCTCGGCATGACTAGATCCTTCACCGTCCTCGAGCATACATACATCTGTGAATAGGTCCTCGAACTTCCTTGAAGAACTCTTCATCTGGCCTGATCGTAGGACCGGGAATCTTTGTCGTTGGATATCCTCTTGCTCCGGACTTGACAAAAGATTGGGAAAGGCGTGGAACAGGCTTTGGGAGCACCCATGTCTTCTGCTTACTCCTCTTTGCTCGCCGGATGTCCTCTGAGGTTGGCTGGAATCCCAAGCCGAAGGTTCCCAAGTTTTTGACCACCGATACCGGTTGTATGATTCCTTGCAGAGATGCACCTAGACCTTTACCGGGTATGAAACCATGTCTCAACATTTCATGCGCCACCATGACATCCGCAGTAATTGTTCTGTCGCCGGGAATGCATTCCCCTTCCGGAACTCGGTTGGCGGACACCACATCGCAGACCTGATATACCCACGGCCCAACATCTTCTTCCTGTTTCAACAAAGGGAATGATGGTGCCTGATTGTGGATCGTTCTCTCCATGGACGACGATCTCCTGTTGGTCCCACTCGAATTTGACGAGTTGGTGTAAGCTGGATGGAACTGCTCTGGCGGCATGGATCCATGGTCGCCCTATTAGGAGGTTATATGACACCACCATGTCCAGCACCTGGAATTCCATGGTGAACTCCACTGGCCCAATTGTCAAGATTAGCACTATGTCACCAACCGACGCTTTGCCTCCTCCGTCAAACCCCCGAACACATACGATGTTCTTGCGTACCCTGCCGATGTCTACCTTTAATTTGCCCAGTGTAGAGAGAGGACAAATGTTAGCACTGGACCCATTATCGACAAGGACTTTGGTAACCACCGCCTCTTCACACTTCACCGTAAGATATAACGCCCTGTTGTGCTCAGTGCCTTCCTCAGGCAACTCGTCATCGGTGAAGGTGATCCGATTTGCTTCGAAGATCCGATTGGTGATCTTCTCCAAATGGCTTACCGAGATTTTATCCGGTACATGTGCCTCATTCAGGACTTTCATCAATGCTTGCCGATGTTCTTCAGAATGTATCAGCAAGGATAGCAATGATATTTGCGCCGAAGTCTTCTTCAACTGCTCTAAGACAGAGTAGTCATGCAGCTTCATCTTTTTCAAGAATTCTTCCGCTTCTTCATCGGTTACCGGCTTTTTCAATGCTGCCGGAGTGGTCTTCCTCAATTCCGCAGGGGCAAAACATCTCCCCGAGCGGGTCAACCCTTGGGCTTCACAAACTTCCTCTTTCACCTCCTTTCCTCTGTAGGTCGTTGTAATCCGAGCATAATTCCATGGGACAGCCCGGCTATCAGTTACTGGCAACTGTGTTGCCGGCTGGATGATGAAAGGATCCATTCGAACGCCTGCTACTGTCAAGATGGGCTTGATTGCTGCCCCTGGTACAACTATCTTGGCCGGCTTCACCGGTACTTCGTTCACGCTTTCCTTTCCTGCTTCCGACTCTCCTGGTATGTCCTTCTTGCAACTGGGCGACTCATCGAGGCTTGGCCCTTTTCTCGTTCCTGCCCCGCTAGACTTAATCATCATTACAGTCTGAGAGGCTTTCTCCTTTCCTTCCTCCGCCCGTACCAACTCGATCATATTGGTCTCATGATGAGTTGGAAGCGGGTTTTGGTTGATGTTGGGCTCTGTTGGAGTCCGGACCTCAATCCTGCGAGTGTCAATGAGCTCCTGGATGGCCGTCTTTAGCCTCCAACACTTTTCCGTATCGTGCCCCGGACATCCCGAGCAGTAGGCACAATTTACTGAATGGTCCAGGTTCTTCGGAAGAGGGTTTGGCAGCTTAGCTTCAACCGGATTCAGCAACCCTACCTGCTTTAACCGGTGGAACAGACTAGTGTAAGACTCTCCTAAGGGAGTGAAAGTCTTTGGCCTCGGCGCCCGGTCGCCCCTGAATGCCTGGTTCGGACGGAAACTCGCGCCCGAGGGGTTTCTGTAAGCTCTTGGGGTGGGTGATTGTTTTGCGGGTTTGGTGCACGCCACGGTGCATGGACGGGAGGTGCAGAATAGGACTGTGCGTGGTGGACAGTAAAATGGGGATCAAGTGCGGGATAGTAATGTTGCGGGTGGTTATATGGGTTGTGGGAGTAATTTTGGTGGTGAGGTTGGGGTGGGCTATATTGGGGTGCGGGGCCTCTATTTCTGAACCATGCCCCGGACTCGACGGCCGCAACTTCCTCTCTCCTCTTTTTCCCCAGTACTCCTCCAGTACCACTTTGGATAGCCTGAGTGGTGGCTTTCAGTGCTGAGTAACTCATGATCTTGTTGGCCTTCAAACCCTCCTCGATCATACCCCCCATTTTTATCACCTCGGTGAATGATTTGCCTACGGACGTTACCAGATGTCCGAAGTAGGTGGGCTCTAATGTCTGCAAGAAGTAGTCCACCATCTCGCTCTCTCTCATCGGTGGATCTACCCTGGCTGCCTGTTCCCTCCAACGGAAACCGAATTCCCCGAAGCTTTCAGCGGGCTTCTTCTCTAATTTTAACAATGATAGGCGATCGGGGATTATCTCAAGATTGTATTGGAACCGGCCGATAAAAGCTTGAGCCAAATCATCCCATGTGAACCATCTGCTGGGATCCTGTCTAGTGTACCACTCCGGCGCAGATCCTCCCAGACTCCGGCCGAAGTAAGCTATCGAGAAGTTCGTCCCGTCCTCCGGCCCCTCTCATTTCTACTGCAGAACCCTCGGAGGTGGGCTACTGGGTCACCATGCCCCTCGTATAGGTCGAATTTGGGCATTTTAAACCCTGCTGGCAACTGGACGTCCGGAAATGGACATAGATCTTTATAGGCGACGCTGACCTGGTTGCCCAAACCGTGCATGTTCCTGAAGGACTGCTCCAGGCTTTTAACTTTTCTGACAACTTCCTCGTGTTCCGAACTTTGGAAGTGCTTTTCCGGTTCTGCCGGATTATCCCAGTGAGGTGTATGTGATTGTGGTTCAGGAGCCCTGAAAGTAGGCTCTGGAGGATAGTAAGAGTTGTCATGGATCCGAACATATGGCTCGCTGGCCGGCCTTTGCAGAGGAGCAGGTGGAGGTGCCACAAAAATAGGGGTGACTGGAGGAGGATTTGGTTTGGCTGGTGGAATGTGGGTGGCATATGGGTTTTCCCCCTGAAAGTATGGATAGCTCGGGGCGCTTGTTGAAGGATCGATGGGCGGATGTTCCGGAGCTGAGGCGAGAGTAGGACGGTTTGGTGAAGACTGTTCCCTGGCCCAGGCCAGGTGCATCTCTGTTATCTGTTGTTTTAACCGGTCTACCTCTTCTTTCATGATTTGTAGCTCGGATTTCTCTTCCTCGAGACTCTTGCCAGAACTAGACATGCTTACTGTAACCGGTCATTTGGATCTAGTACGGTAGTGATGGCTGGCCAGTATATTCTGTCAAACCAACTGCTAAACTTTCTGGAAATCAACAAACTTGTTAGTTCACCGAGTTTGACAGATATATTATAGCACGTTGGATGCACCTAACCAAATAACCCTTTCTACATGTACTCTTAACATGCGTCATTCCGGCCCCTTTTTTTTTCTTTTTCTCTTCTTTTTCTTTTTCGACTATCTTTGCAAGCCTTATTTAACCTATGGATTCTTTCCTTTCTTTTTAGTGGTGGTCGAATCTTATGTGGATTGCCTACGTATCACGTCCCCGCGTGAATCAGACCGAGCGTAGTTCTGGCAACAAGATTGTGGCAAAATTCAGTAACTTTTATATCAAATGAAAACTTAAAGTTACAAAACATGGCTTACAACAATCAACAAAAGAAGTGTTTGACTCGAGAAAGTAAAAATAAAACTACCACCTAGCTTGACCCAAAATCTCAAAATACATTTTAATCAAAGGGCCCGCGAGGCATCATTCGGCCTTGCCGCGGGCCTTGGTGTGAGGTCCTTGTGTAGTTCCCTCAACTCTTCCATGATTCGATGAACATAACCCATAACCGAAGCGAAAAGGTCGGCGCGGGGCATTCGTTCACAAGCTAGGCACTTCATGGTGACATAGTGCCCGATTTCTCCAATTCTGTCCTTGATCATGTCCCTTTCTCTGAGTAGCCGCTCTATCTGCTGGCTTTTCACCCCCAATCTTCGAGCATTGTTGGTGACTTGATCTAGGAGCCTATCCACTTGCCCTTGCAGTCGGGCCATCAAATTGTGGCAACGGGCGAGGTCTGCTCTGGCATCTTGGGCTTGCTTGAAAACCCGCTCCCTGAGGACAACATTTGCTTCCCTCAAGCTAGTGATGATCTCAGTGTAATCTTCTTCCGTCCGTTGTAGTTGAAGTGCATGTTGATGTGCCTCTTTTTTCCAGCTAGCACGGATCCTCGTTGTTTGGGCTTTCGACTCGTCCAATTCTCTTTGGATGTCGGTGACTTGGCTTCTCAAACCCCTTATCAATTTTTCGTCCGCCCGACTCCTCAACTGTCTGTCAGCATCCCTTTTTATTTGCTGGATTTGAGCTCTCAAGAAGTCATTTTCTTGCGCCAACTTCTTTTTGTCTCCTTCGTCGGCGGCAGCTTGCATGTTCTTCTCGAACTGAAGGTCCCGTACCTGCTGTTCTATCCTACCGATCTTTGTCCTGTACCCCTCCTCCTTTGCTAACCAATCCCATTATTCCCGTGAATCTTCCGTGAATTGTTGACATGGGCTCTTTTAGAACATTTCCGACGAATCTGAAATCTTTTCCCGAACCACACGTTGTACTTTGGGTCCACCTCCCCCTTAGCTAGTTCCCGGACCATGGTTTTAGGCTCAAGAAACCGACATTCGTGCCACAGTCTTCTAATCTTCTCTTCGGGGAATACAACTCCCGGGCTCAACTCAATGGCGTACTTCCTCAGGTCTTGATCGGTAGGAATAACCTGAAACCTTCCTAGTTGACGTAATACACGATGAGGGACATATGGCTGGACACTGCGGGTCCCCATCAGAAGGACATAACACTCCTCGGCTGCCATATATATTACTTCAGTATCGGGTAACCACCCGAACGCCCATT
Organism: Nicotiana noctiflora; assembly: GCA_032618575.1. NCBI lineage: Eukaryota > Viridiplantae > Streptophyta > Magnoliopsida > Solanales > Solanaceae > Nicotiana > Nicotiana noctiflora. The sequence continues at coordinate 691,254 of JASVEL010014164.1, forward strand.
CAATCTGATCGGCTTCTATTGAGCTCAGTCGTGCAAGCCATGCCTCGACGCCTTCAGGGAATACAGCACCCATCATCCGTTCTTCGAAACCCCTGATACAGTTTTTTTCGGTCAACCCATGGTTCATGTATTGTGTTCGGTGATGGAGGTGTTCTTGCATCCATAATTGGAGTAACAGATTGCAACCCTGGAAGAAATTACCCCCTTCGCGGCATACAGTCAAGGCTCGATAGATTTCGGACAAAACCAAAGGGACCACCGTGCTGGTAGCCTTTTTGATTGCAACATCGGCTATTCCTACCAGACTTATCTCTATCTTCTTATCTTCGCGCGGACAAATCACGATCCCCAAGAATGTCGTTATGAATGCTAGAATTCGTCTGGCCTCCCACTTGGTTCTATTCCCTGCGTGAGTCGGTCCAAGGTTTGACTCTTCAAAACCCCGAGGAGTGCCGTACCGTTGATATAAGAATTGGAGATCGCAACACCCTTTCAGCAGAATCATCATTTTTCACCTTCCGACTAATGCTTAGCAAATCCAGAAACCCATGTGGAGATACCGGTCTTGGTGAGAGCAGGTATTGCCCTCTTAATTTCCCATTTAGTCCTGCATAGCCCGCAATTTCCTCTAATGTGGGCGTCAATTCAAAGTCAACAAAACGGAACACATTGCGGGTCGGATCCCAGAAAGATACCAGTGCCTTGATGATGTCTTCCCTTGGCTCGATATTCAACAGATCAACCAAACCTCCCAAAATTCTCCCTACTACCTTTTTGCTACTGTCTTCCAAATCGTTCCACCATATATGGAGCTGCTGAGGGACCTCACTAAAGATTGAAAATGATTTATTCTGATTCGTGCTCATCCTGCACATTTTATTAAGGTGATTTAAATAAGAAAAACAACTTTGTTTTGCTAAAAAATAAAAAAAAATCAGTTTTCAATCACGGCCTTTCGACGTCTCGGGGACGAAGGCTTTTAAGGCTGTGGGGTAAATTGATCGAAATCAAAATTGACCCAAAAGTGGCCGTTTATACGAAATTAGCCTTCCGGTGTCCCTTTCGGGAACATTCGGCTATTTTTAAAAACAGCGTCACCGACTTATTTAGTACAAAAGTTAGTTTTGATATTTCGGCCATTTTTCAAAAAGTGAAGTTGGACCTGATGGAGGTTGCCTACGTATCTCACATCCAATGAGAATCAAACCCACGTAGTTCGGTTTTAACGAAACAAACGACATTATTTATTTATTCATTTTACCAAAGGAAAACAAATAAGCTATTTCTATCTTAAGAACAAAACACATTTTTTTTTTCTTTTTTTTTCTTTTTTTTTTTTTTTTTTTTTTTTTTTAATCTCTAAAGCCGGTCAGCATGCAAGTCTATAACAGATAAATGCGCAAGACAAACAGGATGCAGCAGGATAGTCTGTTCATTTCAGGTCACCTGTCCTAGACGGACCCAACCCCTGTGTTGAGTCCCCTAAGCCAAATGCGACATGATGCAAATAAATGTTTCCTACTAGGGATCCGGCATGAAGCTTTGTTATTCTAGGTTTAAAAACCTGGGTTTATCTGTTCTAGACTTGGCTTACCCGAGCGGACGGCTCGAGCCGAGGAGGAGGCAGCAACCCGGGAATACAGAAGCTTCACCGGTTTTGCAACTTATCCAAACCTCGTTCTAAAATGGGAATTAGACACTATACAGAAAAGAAGTCACACGAAGTGCACCCTTCTTCATGATTTAGAAGACTCGGAGAGGAGATTGGTTCCGGCACAATTTATATGTACAGTTCACAAAATATCAAAGCAGTAAAAACAACATTTGCACATTGATGCCGACATGTAAAAGAATCAGATAATAAATATGCCAAATACAACAATTATTCCGAGCTCGAATTCTAAAGGTATCATCCCCAGCAGAGTCGCCAGAGCTGTCACACCTCTTTTTTGCGCACCCACAAGGATGCAAAGAGTTTTTCCAATTAAAGGACAATCGAGATGGGATTTATTTTAATTATTTCAGAGTCGCCACTTAGGAGATTTATGGTGTCCCAAGTCACCGGTTAAATCCCGAATCGAGGAAAAGAATGACTCTATTTAACAGTTCGCGAACCGGAAATCCGGATAAGGAATTCTATTAACCCGGGAGAAGGTATTAGGCATTCCCGAATTCCGTGGTTCTAGCACGGTCGCTCAACTGTCGTGTTTGGCTTATCTATCTGCTTTTTACAATTATGTACTTAGTGCAAGTTAATATCCTTTTACCGCTTTTATTATTGGTTATGATTTACGAAAGAGAAAGTTGCTTAAAAATATGCTTCCGAATCACGTCACATGAAATGCACCCGGATCCTCGACATATTCTTATTCAACATTTCGGGGTTTGGATTTGGGTCGCATGAAATGCACACCGGTGTTTAAGAAGGTAGAACTAAAATATGCGCCCGGATCGACTATTTATTTACGCTGTTGAGAAGGGCGTGATATTCGTTAAGAAACAACGTATCTCAAAATCTAAGTATTTTATATGTACATTTATGAAGGCTGTGCGATTAGTGTAACTATTGGGCGAGGCGCACCTTTGATTCAAATCTAAAGCGAACTACATCCCACTGTATTTTACTTAAGAGTTGATTCCAAATTATTTAAAACTTGCTACGAACCACACCGCATGAAATGCGCCTGTGGTTCCTGACATACTTTATTTGCTCTTGCCCGAAATTGGGGTCGGGTCACATGAAATGCACCCCCGACTCTTTTAATCTAATTACGTCATTCAGTTGCGTAATAACTCCCTAGCTAATCTCGCTTTTAACATAAGATCTAACATCTAACAGATTTGGAGATTACACACATGAGTAGAGAAGATTGAACAGAGATACAACAGGCTAATTCGGGTTTACGCGCATATCTAATGATAGGGTACTTTGGTCTAGCTACATTTTCCATAACAAAACTAGCAATACCAACTTAATCAAAGAATAACAGAACGTAACCAAATATAAGAACTTTGGATGACTACATGATCCAATAGACTTTAAGCATAAGCTTCAAACTTCATTCTTTTCGAACCAAGGAATTACAATAACAGGGATGTGTACCTGGAATGCGGAAGAACAAAGGAGAGTGAGCAATGGCAATGCAGCAACAGTAACAGGAGCAACAACAATAGACCAGTAGCAACCACAGTAAACCAACAGCCACACAAACACCACAGCAACAATGATAACCAACCAAATAGCCACAAACACTAGACCAGCAACAAATGACCACAACAGTAACAACAATGGACCAGCTAAAACAGTAGCACAGCCACAGCACTGGACCAACAGCAACACAGACACAAACAGCCACAACAACCACTGGCAGCAAGTAAACAGACTAACAACCAGTGGCAGTTAACCACAGTAGCACAGCAACCACACTGGATCAACAGCAACAAAAACCACCCAGGCAGCACCACTATAGACACAAACAGCAACAACAATAGACCAAGCCAGCACAGTCAATCAACACAGCAGCAAACACACAACCAGCAGTAGCCAAAAGAGTGGCAAACAGGACTTCAGCAATGAACAAGCGAAACAGTACAAACAAGCCAATGAAACAGTACTTGTCTATCTCTTTTATGGTGTTCAAGAATGTATCTTTGCTGCCTATTTCTCTCCAGCTATTACTGTTCTTTTCTCTCTAGTTACTCCCCAGTATTCTCCTGTCCTTTTTCTCCAGTCCCCGCTAGTGTTCTACTCATCCTATATTTATAGCCAAATCCCTTCTTCTTTGGATGGCCGGCAAATTAAACTAAGGCCCTGCCCATCCTACTGCTCCCTTCTGTTTCAGCACTAATAAATGTCTAGGTGTGGGCTTTAGTAAACTAAGTATGAAATGCAGAACCTGGTGGAGTGCCCTGCTGTAATAGCAGGCTCCACTAGGCCATCTTATGGGTGAGGGATTAAACAAATGGATTTATTCAACCCTAATACTACACTCCAGAATCCCACAGCCAACAAACCCAATGGTAACTTGCAACCATGCTAACATTATCTAGTATAATAAAATCTAATCAATTACAACACACCACGGTGATAACAAATTTGGCCGATGAAACAGTGAATCAAAAATCTCGGCAACAATTGAAACTAAGTATTCGACGACATTTGTTGAATCGATCACAGCATACAACAGGTACAATTGGTAACAAATCAATCGTCGAAGCGGTGATTCGAACATTTCAGGTAAACAAATAAGAATGCAGAATTAAACACTTGACAATATTGATCGAGACGACTACGCATTCTATAACTAACATTTTCCAACAACAAACAATAATGAGAATGACCAAATAAGGGTCGTAAGGTGTAGAAGGACAGACCTTTCACAAAAGAAACAAAAGATAGAATTTAAACACAAAAAGGAACAACCGACGGCTAAACCAAACAAAGAACACAACAATAACTAAAAACAGAAGAAGATTGAAATACCTAATGAAGACAATCCGAACTCGAACAAACTCAGGCTTCCACGGACTTGAGATTGTATTTTTGGAGTCAATAGGCTCTAATTGGAGTGTTTTTCGTTCGAAAAACACTTCAATTAAAGCATGTTCACTTCAAAAATACAATCTCAAGTCCGTGGAAGCCTGAGTTTGTTCGAGTTCAGATTGTCTTCATTAGGTATTTCAATCTTCTTCTGTTTTTAGTTATTGTTGTGTTCTTTGTTTGGTTTAGCCGTCAGTTGTTCCTTTTTGTGTTTAAATTCTATCTTTTGTTTCTTTTGTGAAAGGTCTGTCCTTCTACACCTTACGACCCTTATTTGGTCATTCTCATTATTGTTTGTTGTTGGAAAATGTTAGTTATAGAATGCGTAGTCGTCTCGATCAATATTGTCAAGTGTTTAATTCTGCATTCTTATTTGTTTACTGAAATGTTCGAATCACTGCTTCGACGATTGATTTGTTACCAATTGTACCTGTTGTATGCTGTGATCGATTCAACAAATGTCGTCGAATACTTAGTTTCAACTGTTGCCGAGATTTTTGATTCACTGTTTCATCGGCTAAATTTGTTATCACTGTGGTGTGTTGTAATTGATTAGATTTTATTATACTAGATAATGTTAGCATGGTTGCAAGTCACCATTGGGTTTGTTGGCTGTTGGATTCTGGGATGTAGTATTAGGGTTGAATAAATCCATTTGTTTAATCCCTCACCCATAAGATGGCCTAGTGGAGCCTGCTATTACAGCAGGGCACTCCACCAGGTTCTGCATTTCATACTTAGTTTACTAAAGCCCACACCTAGACATTTATTAGTGCTGAAACAGAAGGGAGCAGGATGGGCAGGGCCTTAGTTTAATTTGCCGGCCATCCAAAGAAGAAGGGATTTGGCTATAAATATAGGATGAGTAGAACACTAGCGGGGACTGGAGAAAAAGGACAGGAGAATACTGGGGAGTAACTAGAGAGAAAAGAACAGTAATAGCTGGAGAGAAATAGGCAGCAAAGATACATTCTTGAACACCATAAAAGAGATAGACAAGTACTGTTTCATTGGCTTGTTTGTACTGTTTCGCTTGTTCATTGCTGAAGTCCTGTTTGCCACTCTTTTGGCTACTGCTGGTTGTGTGTTTGCTGCTGTGTTGATTGACTGTGCTGGCTTGGTCTATTGTTGTTGCTGTTTGTGTCTATAGTGGTGCTGCCTGGGTGGTTTTTGTTGCTGTTGATCCAGTGTGGTTGCTGTGCTACTGTGGTTAACTGCCACTGGTTGTTAGTCTGTTTACTTGCTGCCAGTGGTTGTTGTGGCTGTTTGTGTCTGTGTTGCTGTTGGTCCAGTGTTGTGGCTGTGCTACTGTTTTAGCTGGTCCATTGTTGTTACTGTTGTGGTCATTTGTTGCTGGTCTAGTGTTTGTGGCTATTTGGTTGGTTATCATTGTTGCTGTGGTGTTTGTGTGGCTGTTGGTTTACTGTGGTTGCTACTGGTCTATTGTTGTTGCTCCTGTTACTGTTGCTGCATTGCCATTGCTCACTCTCCTTTGTTCTTCCGCATTCCAGGTACACATCCCTGTTATTGTAATTCCTTGGTTCGAAAAGAATGAAGTTTGAAGCTTATGCTTAAAGTCTATTGGATCATGTAGTCATCCAAAGTTCTTATATTTGGTTACGTTCTGTTATTCTTTGATTAAGTTGGTATTGCTAGTTTTGTTATGGAAAATGTAGCTAGACCAAAGTACCCTATCATTAGATATGCGCGTAAACCCGAATTAGCCTGTTGTATCTCTGTTCAATCTTCTCTACTCATGTGTGTAATCTCCAAATCTGTTAGATGTTAGATCTTATGTTAAAAGCGAGATTAGCTAGGGAGTTATTACGCAACTGAATGACGTAATTAGATTAAAAGAGTCGGGGGTGCATTTCATGTGACCCGACCCCAATTTCGGGCAAGAGCAAATAAAGTATGTCAGGAACCACAGGCGCATTTCATGCGGTGTGGTTCGTAGCAAGTTTTAAATAATTTGGAATCAACTCCTAAGTAAAATACAGTGGGATGTAGTTCGCTTTAGATTTGAATCAAAGGTGCGCCTCGCCCAATAGTTACACTAATCGCACAGCCTTCATAAATGTACATATAAAATACTTAGATTTTGAGATACGTCGTTTCTTAACGAATATCACGCCCTTCTCAACAGCGTAAATAAATAGTCGATCCGGGCGCATATTTTAGTTCTACCTTCTTAAATACGGGTGTGCATTTCATGCGACCCAAATCCAAACCCCGAAATGTTGAATAAGAATATGTCGAGGATCCGGTGCATTTCATGTGACGTGATTCGAAAGCATATTTTTAAGCAACTTTCTCTTTCGTAAATCATAACCAATAATAAAAGCGGTAAAGAGATATTAACTTGCACTAAGTACATAATTGTAAAAAGCGGATAGATAAGCCAAACACGACAGTTGAGCGACCGTGCTAGAACCACGGAATTCGGGAATGCCTAATACCTTCTCCCGGGTTAATAGAATTCCTTATCCGGATTTCTGGTTCGCGGACTGTTAAATAGAGTCATTCTTTTCCTCGATTCGGGATTTAACCGGTGACTTGGGACACCATAAATCTCCTAAGTGGCGACTCTGAAATAATTAAAATAAATCCCATCTCGATTGTCCTTTAATTGGAAAAACTCTTTTCATCCTTGCGGGTGCGCAAAAAAGAGGTGTGACAGATGGCACATGCATTATGAGTGATACAGTGGTGCCATTCATAGAAACGGAGGATGACAAGGGACCATGGGTATACCAAGTCTTCGAAGGGGTTTCAGTGGACAAGGTTTCCGAAGGCGAGGACCTTCCTTTTCCCAGGATCTCAGCTTCAACCTTCATGATCGCCTCAGAAATGATGAACTGTGGGTTCATACCGGGAAAAGGTTTGGGAGCCAAACTCCAAGGTATCATTCAACCCGTTTCTTTGCCTGAAAATTTGGAGACATTCGGGTTAGGGTTCAAGCCGACGGTAGCAGATGTGAAGAGAGCTCACAAAATGAAGAAGAAAGTCTGGGTCCTTCCCAAGCCAGTTCCACGCCTCTTTCGGTCTTTTGTGAAAGCAGGTTTCAGGAAGATGTCAAACCCAAAGATCCTCGGACCATCAATTGGGCCAGATGGAGATCTGGATAAGAGTTTTGAAAGGTTGTTCGCTGATGTTAACATGATCGAAGCTGGAGAAGGTTCCAGTAATGCAGACGTACAGTATGTGGGGCCCAGGGTCAAAACCAACAATTGGACGGCTACTCCTCTTCCCATCTGGAAGAAGTCTTGGTAGTAGGCTCTGGATTTTCTTTTGTTTCCTGGATTATTCCAGAGTTGTAATCCAGTTTTGATTTATTTGTAGTGTGAAACTCTGTTATCCCTCATTTTCAATAAAAATGAAAGTTTTCTTTATTTTCTTGATTTTTGATTTCTGTTTCTTTTCATTTCTGAACAGTTCTGTTTTCGGCGGTTCCAATGTCATGGCATGCACAACGGATCTTCAACCTAGTCTAAGAAGTCAATCTGAATCCAAATTAATTATGCGCGAAGTCGATTATGAGGATGAATCGGAATATGAGGAAGATGAGGCTTTTGAAGAGATAAACAGGGAATTAACTCATTTTGAAGAAAAACCTAAGCCTAACTTAAACGATACTGAATCTGTCAACTTAGGAGATGAGGATAATGTTAGGGAAACCAAAATCAGCATTCACATTGAGCCGAGTATCAGGGAAGAGCTAATCAAAACAGTGTTTGAATTCAAAGATATTTTTGCATGGTCGTATGATAATATGCCAGGGTTAAGCACGGATCTAGTGGTACATAAATTGCCCATTGATCCGGCATGTCCTCCTGTCAAGCAGAAATTGAGGAAGTTCAAAACCGATATAAGCGTAAAGATCAAAGAAGAAGTAACCAAGCAGTTGATAGCAAAGGTTATTCGGGTTACTCGATATCCCGAATGGTTGGCCAATGTGGTATCAGTGCCGAAGAAGGATGGGAAAATTCGGGTATGTGTCGATTATCGCAATCTGAACAGGGCAAGCCCGAAAGATAACTTTCCACTACCCAACATCCATATCTTGATAGACAATTGCGCAGGGCGAGAGATTGGATCCTTTGTGGATTGCTATGCAGGATACCATCAGATCCTAATGGATGAAGAAGATGCAGAAAAGACAGCTTTCATCACTCCTTGGGGAACTTATTGCTACAAGGTAATGCCGTTTGGTTTGAAGAACGCCGGGGCGACATACATGAGAGCAATGACTACTGTGTTTCATGACATGATACACAAAGAGATTGAGGTGTATGTAGACGATGTAATCATAAAATCCAGGCGACAGGAAGACCATGTAGCAGATCCGAGGAAGTTTTTTCAGAGACTTCGGAGGTACGACATTAAGCTCAATCCAGCCAAATGTGCATTTGGGGTTTCCCTCGGGAAAAATGCTAGGATTCATTGTCAGTCGGCGAGGTATTGATTTGGATCCATCAAAGATCAAATCCATATAGGAATTGCCAGCACCAAAGAACAAAACTGAAGTAATGAGTCTTTTGGGAAGATTGAATTACATCAGCCGATTCATTGCTCAGCTCACATCAACATGTGAACCTATTTTTAGGTTGTTAAAGAAGGATGCTGCAATCAAGTGGACTGAAGAATGCCAGGAGGCTTTTGATAAGATAAAGGAGTATTTGTCAAACCCACCTGTGTTGGTTCCACCTGAACCCGGGAGGCCTCTGATTCTTTATCTAACAATATTGGACAATTCTTTCGGTTGCGTATTGGGGCAACATGACATCACCGACAGAAAGGAACATGCCATCTATTATCTTAGTAAGAAGTTCACAGCATATGAAGTTAAGTACACTCATCTTGAGAAGACATATTGCGCCCTAACTTGGGTGGCACGGAAGTTGAAGCATTATTTGTCTTCCTACACTACTTATCTCATTTCACGTTTGGATCCATTGAAGTATATTTTCCAGAAACCTATGCCTACGGGAAGGTTAGCAAAATGGCAAATATTACTTACAGAATTTGACATCATCTATGTGACGAGGACGACCATGAAAGCCCAAGCACTAGCCGATCACTTAGCTGAGAATCATGTTGATAATGAATACGAACCTTTAAGGATGTATTTTCCAGATGAAGAAGTGTTGCAAATTGATGAGTTAGAATTAACCAAGGAGCCAGGGTGGAAGGTTTTCTTTGACGGAGCTGCAAATGCAAAGGGATTCGGAATAGGAGCAGTACTTATTTCTGAAACAGGACATCATTATCCTGTTACGGCTCAGTTGCGTTTCTATTGTACCAACAATATGGCTGAATACGAAGCATGCATTTTGGGGTTACGATTAGCTGTGGACATGGATGTCCGGGACGTCTTGGTCTTGGGAGACTCGGACCTTCTGGTACATCAGGTTCAAGGTGAGTGGGAAATAAGAGATTTGAAGCTTATCCCGTATCGCCAATGTTTGCATGACCTGACGAAGCGTTTCCGGTCAATAGAATTCAGACATATCCCAAGAATGCATAATGATGTCGCCGATGCTTTGGCTACTCTAGCATCGATGTTGCGTCACCCGGACAAGATTCATGTTGATCCGTTATATATTCAAATTCGGGATCAACATGCCTATTGCAATGTGGTGGAGGAAGAAATTGATGGCGAGCCATGGTTTCATGATGTCCAAGAATACCTCAGGATGGGAATATACCCAGAGCAGGCAACTGGAGATCAAAAGAGGGCTATTCGGCGATTGGCAAACGGATTTTTCCTTAGTGGAGGAGTGTTGTACAAGAGAACCCCGGATTTAGGATTGCTAAGATGTATAGATGCAGGCCAAGCCACGACAGTGATGACAGAGGTGCATGCCGGAGTTTGTGGGCCACATATGAGTGGGTATGTATTGGCAAAGAAGATCTTACGGGCAAGATATTACTGGCTCACCATGGAGCGTGATTGTATAAATTTTGTACGGAAGTGCCATCAGTATCAGGTGCACGGAGATTTTATTCATTCTCCGCCAACGGAATTGCACACGATGTCAGCACCATGGCCATTTGTTGCGTGGGGCATGGATGTCATTGGACCGATCGAGCCGACAGCTTCCAACGGTCATAGGTTCATTCTAGTAGCCATTGATTATTTCACCAAGTGGGTGGAGGCGAAGACATTCAAGTCAGTGACCAAGAAAGTCGTGGTAGACTTCGTCCATTCCCGTATCATCTGTAGATTTGGGATCCCGAAGATGATTATCACGGACAATGGTTCTAATCTTAACAGTGGTTTGATGAAAGAAGTGTGTCAACAGTTCAGGATTACACACCGTAATTCCACCCCATATCGTCCCAAAGCAAATGGCGCGGTTGAGGCAGCAAACAAGAATATAAAGAAGATATTGAGAAAAATGGTAGAAGGATCTAGGCAGTGGCATGAAAAGCTACCATTTGCATTGTTGGGTTATCGCACTACGGTTCGCACTTCAGTAGGTACAACTCCTTACTTGCTGGTATACGGAACTGAAGCAGTAATACCAGCAGAAATGGAGATTCCATCCCTCCGAATTGTCGCTGAAGCTGAGATTGATGATGATGAATGGGTTAAAACTCGATTAGAGCAGTTGAGCCTAATTGATGAAAAGAGATTGGCAGCAGTATGTCATGGCCAATTGTATCAGAAGAGAATGGCAAGAGCTTACAATAAGAAGGTATGCCCTAGAAAATTTGAAGTAGGGCAACAAGTACTGAAACGGATCCTTCCACATCAGGCCGAAGCAAAGGGCAAGTTTGCCCCGAATTGGCAAGGGCCGCTTATTGTAACCAGAGTATTATCCAATGGAGCTCTATATCTGACCGACATTGAGGGAAGATGCACCGACTTGGCTATCAATTCTGATGCAGTCAAGAGATATTACGTGTAATTTCTTTATGATTTTGGTTCATTTTATTTGTTTGTATTGGGTATTTATCGGATAATGAAATGACGGAGGCAATTCTTTCTTCTATCCAAACACTTTTAACCCTTGTTTCCCCCTTTGAGCCTTATTTATTCTTTCATATCCCTCTCTTGGAATCAATAACGGAAATAGAAAAGAAAAGAAAAAAAATAATAAATAGATAAAAGAAAGTCACAAGAGATTTAAATGAATCAAGGAACTACGTTTGACCTGATTCCTCAAATAGGATACGTAGGCGCCTCACGGCTCGGTCGTAGAAGGAATAAAAGTTAATCCTTCCCCAAATAAGAAACTGGGGCAGAAGTTATGTTGTTTTATGAAAAAAAAAATTTTAATTCCGAGAGTTGTAATATTTCACCCATTCAGAGTTATTGTGAATTTTTGATACTCTTTTCTTTTTAAGACCCACACAAAAAAACCCATATGAGATGTCCGAAAAAGACCTCCCGATCAGTATCCGGAAAATGCCCAGTCAGGCAAGTAAAAACCAAGAGTAACACGTTGATCACCAACAGAAAGGGAATAAGCTGAAGGAATTGATAGCCAGAAGAATCCCCAGTGAAGAGAACATTATCGGTGCCTTTCCAATCTCCAACGAAAGCTGAAAAAAATAAAATGAGAGAGTCTTATCGGTGAAAACCTTCACAGGCACCATAAGGCGACGAAAGCTGAGAATAAACAAAAATGAGAGAGTCTTATCGGTGAAAACCTTCACGGGCACCATAAGGCGACGGGAGTTGAGAGGAATGAGAGAGTCTTATTAGTGAAAACCCCTCGAAGGGCACAAAGGACCCGCATTTGACAAAGAGTCGTGCATCTGTTCGTCCTCAGCAAATGAGACCATTAGAAGATGGATTGATACAAATAGACTGGGTTGATTAATCCGGAATGCACGACGTGATCGTTGGGATCGGTTATACCATTCAGATAAGTTCTTTTTTGTTTTTCGCTACATTTGTTCAGAAAGCTTTTTTTTTCCTTTTCTATATTTTCAGTTTTCTTTGTTTAAAGGTTTTTATCCAAGTCTATTTTGAGAAAGACTTTTTAGAGCTTACTATCAGTGCCGAATTGGTGCGAAGCAAAACGAGGATAGGACAGACCAAATTGGTCTGGAATGTCAGGAAATGGAGAAGACCTGAAAGATGCAGTCGAAAAATCATGGACCAAGTTCCAAAAGAATCCCTGTGAATTTTCAAGATGCGCAAATAACTCCGACAGATTATCAACCGATTCTCAAGATGATCGGACAACACAAAGCGGAGAAGGAAAAAGGAAAATGCATCCCTAGCTGATGACATTTCTATTTCCAGCGATATTAAAGGAAAATCAAACCTTTTGAAGAAAGTGATTTTGAGTCTCACCAGAAAGCTTTAAAACACAGAAAAGGGAAGGGATAAATGGAAAAACCATCCCCCAGCAGAAATATCATTCCCAGCAAGTAACATCATCCCCGACAAGTTTCGGGAACTTAGGACAGAAGAAGGAAAAGCCATCCCCGGCGGGAGTGGCACGACCATTCACCGCATTTTAAACTAACAAATTTTCTTTGATTTGAAGCAGGTGAAAGGAAATGTCGATGATAGAAGAATGACATACCGCAAAGAATATTACCAAAACTGGGGCAGAAAATTTTCGCCATTGTCGAAAATTTTCTCAAAGAAAACAAGGAAATCAATTAGAGAGATTTTAATTGGGAGAAATCAGGAGCCCGCCTGTAGAATGGAGGATGTTATTTTTAAGTGGAAGAAATCAGGAGCCCGCCTGTAGAATGGAGGTGTTATTTTTAAGTGGAAGAAATCAGGAGCCCGCCTGTAGAATGGAGGTGTTATTTTTAAGTTGAAGAAATCAGGAGCCCGCCTGTATAATGGAGGTGTTATTTTTAAGTTGAAGAAATCAGGAGCCCGCCTGTAGAATGGAGGTTGTTATTTCAAGATGAAAAAGTCAGGATGCCCGCCTGTAGAACAGAGGTGTTATTTTCAAATTGAAGGAGTCAGGATGCCCGCCTGTAGAATGGAGGTTGTTATTTTGAAGTTGAAGAAATCAGGAGCCCGCCTGTAGAATGGAGGTGTTATTTTTAAATTGAAGAAATCAGGAGCCCGCCTGTAGAATGGAGGTTGTTATTTTAAGTTGAAGAAATCAGGAGCCCGCCTGTAGAATGGAGGTGTTATTGTTATTCTGAAGAAATCAGGAGCCCGCCTGTAGAATGGAGGTGTTATTTTGAAGAAATCAGGAGCCCGCCTGTAGAATGGAGGTGTTATTTTGAGGAAATCAGGAGCCCGCCTGTAGAATGGAGGTGTTATTTTGAGGAAATCAGGAGCCCGCCTGTAGAATGGAGGTGTTATTTTGAAGAAATCAGGAGCCCGCCTGTAGAATGGAGGTGTTATTTTGAAGAAATCAGGAGCCCGCCTGTAGAATGGAGGTGTTATTTTGAAGAAATCAGGAGCCCGCCTGTAGAATGGAGGATGTTATTTCAAGTTGAAGAAATCAGGAGCCCGCCTGTAGAATGGAGGTGTTATTTTTAAGTTGAAGAAATCAGGAGCCCGCCTGTAGAATGGAGGTGTTATTTTTAAGTGGAAGAAATCAGGAGCCCGCTTGTAGAATGGAGGTGTTATTTTCAAATTGAAGAAGTCAGGATGCCCGCCTGTAGAACAGAGGTGTTATTTTCAAATTGAAGAAGTCAGGATGCCCGCTTGTAGAATGGAGGTTGTTATTTTGAAGTTGAAGAAGTCGGGATGCCCGCCTGTAGAACAGAGGTGTTATTTTCAAATTGAAGGAGTCAGGATGCCCGCCTGTAGAATGGAAGTTATTATTTTGAAGTTGAAGAAGTCAGGAGCCCGCCTGTAGAATGGAGTTTGTTATTTCAAGATGAAAAAGTCAGGACAAATTGAAGAAGTCAGGATGCCCGTCTGTAGAACGGAGGTGTTAATTGCAAGTTATCACAATCAGGAGCCCGCCTGTAAAACAGAGGAATACATTTCAAGGTCGAAACAGAATTCAATAATACCAAGGGTTACAACAAGAACCCCTGCATAACAAGTCTTAAATCGAGGAAGCAGTATCCCCCAGCAGAAGGATAAATTGAAGATATAGATAAGAGTTTACAGTTCATAAATCATAATTTAGTCTAGCTTCTTATTTTGCTTTTGCATGGTGTAATAAGGAGGTCAGCAAGCAGTAACCGCAACAACGGCAACAGTAACAGCAAAAATCGCAGTTTCATTGGTAGTCCCAGCTACCAAAACTTTCCGAACTACATTGACCTGATTCCCTTTTAGCCAGGGATATGTAGGAAACCTTTTGAAGCAAAGGTTCGGTCAAAATTTTGAAAGAAAATGCTTCTCACGGAGTGCTCAAATGGGCAAAAATCGCTCGTATCCGCTCACTCGTCTTTGCACAGAAACTCTTCGTGTTTACGCGCAAAAAGGGGCAGCTGTGAGCACGTGATTTTTGCCCTATATGAGAATTACTTCCAAAAATTTAAAATAAAAGAGTTTTGTGTTGTTTGCAATATTTGTGAATTTTGTGTTATTTTTCTTGAATTGTTTGCATTTATCTGTGCATATTTATTTGTTTAAATAAATAAAAAATATAAAAATATATTGTATTTATATAAAATTCAAGTTTATAATTAGTAATAATTAAGTTTATTTTATAAAATCACAAAAATATGTATTTTTGCATTTTTAGCCTATAATATCCAATTTGTGCGATTTTATTTTAATTAACGTCTAATTTTTTTGTAATAATAATTATTAATGAGTTAATTGGTGTTTTTAAGATAATTTTGGTTTTATAATTTAATCTTAACATTTTTTTTTAATTTATTTCATAATAAATAATTTTTTTTATAGAGAAGACAAATTCGGAATTGGGCCTCTTCTTAAATTTTAAACTTAAGCCCAAACATATTCTACCCAACCCAAAACACCATAACCCAAACCCATGACCCACGACCCATTTATTACACTACTATACACTATTCAAAATACACCCTAAACCAAAAAATCCTAACACACACACACAAAAGCCCCCACAAAAATGTTTGACCGTATTTAAATTTTTCACTCTATATATTTTAGCTTTTGTTTAATTATATATATATATATATATATATATATATATATATATATATATATGATTTAATTTTTTTTAAAGTAAATTATTACTATTCATATTATTGCTATTATTATTAATTTTTTTTATTAATTTTTTTTAAAGAAAAAATAATTTATTTTTTATTAAAACAAAAACTGAAAATATTAATATTTTTTTTAAATTTTCGGTTGGTTTTAAATAATTGAAAATGAAAGTTGGAATAAAAGTCAAAAGTGGCTGAAAATTAAAAAAATCAAAAGTAAAAGAAAGTTGTTTTTTTTAAAGAAAAGAAAAGAAAGTGGCATTTTCTTTTAAATAAATAAAAGAAAGTGGACAATTAAAAATATAAAAATCATTAAAGTTGTGTTTTAAAAAATAAAAGATAAGCAAGGTGGGATTTCTTTTTATAAAATAATAAAAGCATTTAGTAAGTGGGATTTCTTTTAATTAAAAAAAATAAAAAAAAATAAAAATAATAAAATCTGAAATTTTCGAAATTTTTTGCTATAAATATAAGAAATTTTAGGAAGAATCAAGAGAAGAAAAATTTTAGAGAGAAGAATCTGAAAAAAACAAAAATCTTAAAGAGTGTTAGCAAATAGTAAAAACAAAAAACAAAAAAAAAACAACGAAAAAAAAATCTAAAAAATTAGTCTTCCATTTTTACAAATCTTATTCTGAAGTTCAATTCGGGTTATTCATTCTTATTGCTGAAATTCGGATACTGGGTATTTTTGAGGTTGCTGTTGCTGTGATATTGCTGTGTTGTTATTTGGTGTGTTGATCACCGGTTTTCTTTTATTTCCAATATCAAGTACATACCTAATTATGTTTAAACGATAAGATGAATACATGGGAAGTATGCAAATTCTGAAATTTTAAATAGTTTCTATTTCTATCTTCTTTTACAGATTGTGTTTAAATAAATTTAATATTAATATTCTGTAAGTTTTTGTTATAAATTTAAATAATTAAATCTTGTTGTAGCAATAATAATTCACTTCAAAAATGGTTATTAAATAATATAATTATAAATATGTTTCTTAATGTTCAAATGGTTTAGTAATTGAAGTAAGAATGAGTTATTTTTCTTTATTAATTGGATTAATTAAAACTTGTTAGTTCATTAGCTTCAAATATTTTAACATCATTTTTTTTAAGATAATTTGTAAATATGTAGTTAATTTTAAAAAAAAATGTGAATTGTAATTATTTTTGCGTAATTTAGGCATTTAGGTACGGTTTAAGTTTTAAATGATAAAAGAATTGTTTTCTTCAAATTTATCAAATCTCCAAATATAGGTTTAAATAATTAAGGTTGATTATGGTTTTGAAAAAATAGTTGTAAATAGTTAATATCAAGGGTTTAAGTCAAAAATAGTAAAAACTTTAAAAAAAATGAGTTTAAATTAGTTGTAAGATAATTGGTTTAGTTTGTATATATATTAATTGTCGATTTTGCACTTATATTTTCAGTTTTATTTAAGTAATGTCTATTTTTATTAAACATTTATCTAAATATAACAAATAATATATTTTTCTTTAAGCTAATATAAAAAAAACGAATTTAAATAAAATTATAGTCAATTTATAATTGCTGTTTTTCTAAAAATAAGCTTAGATTTGAACAATTTGGAATAAAAATAATTTTTACCATATAAGCTTTAATATGGCTATAATTTTCGATAGTTTTGAATAAATGATTTTATTAGTTTTTCTTTTTATATATTCAAGTTTTAATATTATTCTAAATTAGCTTCTTTTATTATTAAGTTATGAAATTTCGTATTTAATAAAATAATAAAATAATAATAAAATAATTCCGAAAAAAAATATTTTCTGCTTAAACATTGATTAAAATCTGTTTCATTAAGTTTTTGTCATAAATTAGATAAGTGTTGCATTTTTAATTTCTAGATTAATTATGATATCTCTTTATTTATAAAAACTAAAAAAAATAGGAAATGTAGTCATTTTAGGATTATTTTGCTAATAAATGAGATGAGCCTCGCCAAATAAATTGCAAAAACTGTGAAGCCCTCATAAGTGTATATATTTAGAAATCCGAGATTGGCCGTTTAGTAAATTTTCACGGCATTCTCAAAATAATAACGCGTTAATAGTTTTAAGCGCGTATTTAATAATTGTACCTCCTTAAACTCGGGTACACATTTATGTGACCCCAATCCAAATTCCAATGAAGTCGGAATATATCAAAAATTGCGGACACATTTATGTGACGAAATTCGAGATATATTCTCACGACATTATAATTTTCTTCTAACAATTAAAACGGTTTGGAGTGGTAGTTTGCACACTAGTTCATATTTGTATTAAAATCAGATAATCAAGCCAAATATAAGAGTTGAGCGACCGTGCTAGAACCACGGAACTCGGGAATGCCTAACACCTTCTCCCGGGTTAACAGAATTCCTTATCCGGATTTCTAGTTCGCGGACCATTAAATAGAGTCAAACCTTTCCTCAATTCGAGATTCAACCGGTGACTTGGGACACCATAAATCTCCCAAGTGGAGACTCAGAATATCTCAATAAATAAATCCCGTTTTGATTGTCCTTTAATTGGAAAAACTCCTTTTTATACCTAGCGCCCTCGCGGGCCTGCGCCAAAAGGAGGTGTGACACTGACAAAGAAAATTTAGCAGATTGTGCAATGGGCTTTGGTAAAGGGACCATTGTCGAGAAAGCTGACCAATTCTACGTTATCATCGACTCTTCCAACGACAGCAGCAACCCTAAGCCGGGAACCGTCAGTCACGCTGTCATTCAAAAGGAGCCATTGTGGATCATTTTTGCAAAAAACATGATCATTAGAGTACATCAAGAGTCGATAATGCAAGCGATAAGACCATTAGTGGTCGTGGAGTTAACTTCATGCTGCATATGGCGCAACTATTTATGAAAGGAATTTTTAGGGTAAATTGGGGCTGACAATAGAGGTTCGAAATCTTTGATCGACGAGACGATATTAGGATTATTCTTGAATAAAGACGGCATATTTTGGGGCTGAGCAACTTGAAGAGTTTGTTACATTTTTTTTTCATTGTATTTCAATATCCCGTTCTATTTTAGGTACTTCATTGTATTCATTGTCTTTTTTTTCCATTGTATCTCATTGTACTCCATGTATTTTATTGTACTCACTGTCTTGTTATATTCCATGAATGTATTCATATATATTTTTTATTGTTAATATAATTTATGTATTCAGATGTATTTATATATTCAGATTTATATTTGAGTTACATTAGGGGTCTATTTGTGTTAATTGATTCATTTTCCATTTAAAGACAGCTGAATAGACCACGATTTACACTATTTACGTTATTGTATTCACAAATACATATCGTGAATACAGTCGAATACGTTATTGTACTGCAAATCAGGGCCGGATATAAAATAATGATATCGGGTTCATTTGAACCCATTACTTTAAATACGAAATAGTTATTTATAAAAATTTACTAAAATTATAATAAATAGTAGACCTGAAATCATATTTTTAAATATATAATCTATTCAATACAAAAAAATCTTAAAAGATAAATTCATAATTTCAAATTATGAATATGCCTCTGCTGCAAATCATCAATAAAAGAAACAAAAAGTGTTTTGGATTGTGTGGCGACTCATTAGCCAATCATGCAATTGCTATTTCGGATGGTCGGCCGCACGCTATGGCTTTCGCCGACTAATTCTTTTTTAATCAAACATTTCTTTATTATATCTTTAATTTAGCCTCAATGGTAGGGCACACTTTCTCCTTTTCAATCGAAGAGTCAAATTTTTAATAACAAATGATTTTGACTTTTGGATGTATGGTTCTTGCGTTCTCAATCGAAACAAATAAAAAAATTAAAAAGATTGGGAATATATAGTACAAGGGGTCGTTTGGTTCACATACCAATTAAGTGAAGACTAGTACATGAATGAATTGTTATATGGTGATTAATGAAGAGAATTAATGAAGAGATTGTTATACATAACTTACTTACAGATGAATTATTGCATATCATACATAAAATAAAAAACATAGATTTTTCGCATAACTTAAAACGGGTATTATTTAGCATCGCTATCATCCAAAAGTTATATTAATTATCAGGGCGGATACTCTTAGGGGGAGTGGTGTCATCCAGCACCGCTTCGCTTGAAAAACTCATTAAATGTGTGTAAATTATTGATATTAAAAAAATATTTGTACTTAATTTATAATGGCATTACTTTTAATCAACATCTCGCTTGCTCTCCTGGTCAAGCGCTTTTGTATTATGGGAAATGTTCTGGGTTCGAACTAGAGCCTAATGCAGCACAATAATAAATTTTTCCCTTAACTTAGTTTCATCGTAAGTTGTCTTACTATTTTTTTCTATCATCTTTTTTTTGGGTAATGAAGTTGGTTGAAACCATTTGCAAAGTCAAATAATGATAAGAGTTTTAAGTGATTATTTAGTGTTTTATATAAAAAAAATATTAAGTATTATTTCTGGTAAGAATATTACGAATACATTCCAAATTATAAAAGCTTGTTGAGGAGATTTGTAGTAATATACGAGAATTTATTTTTTCTTTAATTGGATTCTAATTTTGTTCTTTTAATTTTATATCGTTATAGTAATTTATTTAATTGTTTTACTTCTTTAATATCGACACTACTTAAGGAAAATCCTACGTACGCCCCTGTTAATTATGCGGCGGCTGTTTTTTCTTATACAACCAATCAAACATTGTATAATATCTTATGTAAGATTTTATATTAGGTAATAGTCCAAATACCATCAATCAAACAACCCCTTAAGAGTGTCGATGAAAACATGTTGTGTAAGAACTACGACGAGTCGACGACTATCATAATAGATAATTTTAACCAACTAAAATTCAATAAAGATTATAGGACTTAATAACTTTTCCGAAACATGCCCTATCCGCTTATATCAAAAATTTACATTTATAGCATAAAGAGAATAACATTTACTCCTATTTCAGAATAGTTTTCCACATCCATTCAAAAAATTTAATTTAAAAAAAATATTTCTTTTTTATTGGAAGTTCAAGTTCTTGTTGCTTCTCTTTAATTAGGAAACATGAAAATGATATTGGCTGCAGGATCTAAGGTTACGTACGAAATCCAAATAAACTAATTTATGTTTAACTCGAACTCTACTTCAACTGGAACTTAAGATGTAGGAATGGAAATAGGGGACTGTTACTTCAATGCCATAACAAGTCAAATAGGTAGAATATCACCAGGGCTATCAAATTAGGCCGCAACTCCAAACAATTTGCGCAACTCGCCTAAGGTGGCAATCGTTATTGATATATACGAATTCAGGATTTAAATTTTAAGGGTTTAATTTTTAAAGTTTTTAATATTGAATTTATCATATTTTTAAAGTTGTGGGTTCATATTTACTATTTTTCTAATTTTAATAAATTTTTACTCTGCGACAAAAGTTATAGTTTCAGTTGAACCTGGTGATACTATACTACATCCGCCATTGGTTATTGACATGCCCATTTAATGAACCCAAAACATCTTGACCCAACTCAACTCAACTCATTTAAAGTTGGGTTGATTTTTAGCTCTAATTGATCCATGAGTAATTTTGTCAAAATATTTTAGAAATAATTTTTTATTTAATACATTATATATGACCATAACAAAAGAAAAAAAAATTATTTAGTATATACAATTCATAAGAAAACTTTATATTTTTAGTAAAACTTAATAAGAGTTGGACAAGTTATGCTATTAACCCAAATTTTAAATCATCTTCACTAAGTCAATTTTAACCCAAATAACTTTTGGACGAATCATTTTACCTACTAAATTATTAACCTGGTCCATTTTGACCATCACAAAGTAGCCCATTTGACACCTTAAAAATCACTAAAGAAGGGTCACTGTTTAAGGAAATAAGTTACATACACTTAAAATTATAAGGAGTTGTTAAATCATACATTTAAAATTGTAAGGAGTTGTTAAATCATAGTAAGTTACTTACCATTTAAAGCAGATTATTTATCAATGCTTGTTATACATAACAGTTTAACTTATTTGCAGCAGCAGTTAAAAGGATATTTATATTATTTAATCAGTTGTCATCTTTAACGTTGTAGTTAATTATTGGGATCGAAATAAAAAGCGCTAACAAACGCAAATTTTGATGACGATAAATTAGATGACAAAAATTAAACCATACTAAAAGAAAACAATAATTGACCAATATTTATAAAGAAAAGTTACTAACTAAAATAAAAGAGAGTGTCGAAATATCATAGAGACATCTCTCCCCTAATCCAGACTCTCGAAATATTAAAAGACTACATTGTGGATGTTGTTATGTTGTTTTGTGAAGGAGAAATCATCAATTTATAAAGGTCCACAACCTTTTTCTCCGACAAAATTATCTGTTATGAAAGAGATCTATATATTTCTTTCAGAAAAATAAAATCAATTACGGTAAATATAAAATTCTATTATAGAAAGAAAATCAAAACAAACCCCTTAAATAAATATCATGATTGTGAAGATATTCTTATATATTATTTAAACTCTTTGTATACAGTAAAATCAGGTGCCCCGATTTTGTGGGCTCGAAGGCTCACATCAAGGAACAGAAGGTTTGAGTCGAGGAATAGACTCACTATGGACCAAGTTCTAGCCTGAAGGCAAAATACGAGGCTCAAAAATTTAAGTGTCCGAGGAGCGTCGGGGCCCAGTGTGACCAACCCCGAGATAATGTCGTTAAAGGTTTGTAACAGAATGAGCAAGATTCCTACCACGTCCCCAAGATCATGGTGTAAATTCCGAAATTGATTTTTACGTATCTATACGAGGAGGTTAGACAATTGTCTCACTAAGATTCTTTGCTGTAAATAGAAATTTAACTTATTTAGGGTTTCCCTATTATATAAACGGGACCCCAATCATTTGTAACGATCATCAATGATTGGCAAAAGAATACATTCTCTTACTTTCTCATTCATTGTTTATTAGAATTGTCATTTCAATTTATTGTTCTTAACCTACCTCGAGGCCACCTTAGCTCGCGGTCGAGACTAACTTGCACATTGGTATAATTTATTTATTTCATTCATTTATACGTCAGTTTTCTTGGTTATTTATTAGTATTAAACTAAATCACACATCTTTAAAACCATAATCAAGTTTAATTGTTACTCTTATTTTCGAGGTAAACAGTTTGGCGTCCACCGTGGGGCTAAAGATTATAGTGATTATTTCAGTACTGATTCTGATAACACATGTTATTTTCACACTTGTTCTTGTCAAGATTTTTTGTTCTCAGGATAAAATATGTCAAACTCACAGAACGCACTGCACGGTGATGAGGGTCTTGGATTTCATGGAGAAAAATAATGTAGGGGCTGGTGTACCACCGATTAACCCTAGGAAAATGACAAATGTGGAATGAGTCAATGTTCGTTCGCACATTGCTTTGAATGTGTATTTAGGCACAAACCCCTGAGGAAGTAAATGCAGGGAAGCCTGATCTGGTGGCCAAAAAACACAGGATATAGAAGATGGGGGAGTCATCCTTCAAGTAATATTCCAGATGCTACAAGCTCAATAGGTTGTTGTAACTAAGCTTCAAAGTCAGCATAAAACTCCAAGTGTAGTCGAACCAGAAAATACTCGACGTACTGAGCCGATACAGGAAAGATCATACAGTAATGGCTCGGGGACCGATTCCATTATTATGAGGATGATCGAGGAACTCACCAAGAGAATCGAGTCCTGGGAGAAGAAGATTGAGGATACTGACAAAAAAGTGGAGACTTATAACTCCCGTGTTGATCAAATACTGGGGGCACCCCCGATTTTGAATGTTTGGATGCCAAAATGTTTATACAAAGTCATTCCCTCCGTGTGAAGCTCAGAAGCCCATTCCTAAAAGGTTTTGCATGCACGATATACCTAAATACAATGGGAAAACCGACCCTAATGAACATATTACCTCATACACTTGCAAGAGTAAAGAAAATGATTCACTGATGATGAGATCGAATCAGTATTATTGAAACATTTGGGAAAACTTTGTCAAATGGAGCCATAATTTAGTATCAAAACTTGCCCCCAACTCTAACGATTCATTTTCTATGTTAGGAGACGCATTCGTAAAAGCACATGTCGGGGCCATAAAGATGGCGACAAGGAAATCAGACATTTTAAAAATAAGATAGAGGAACAATGAGATGCTAAGGAAGTTCGAATATCAGTTTTAAATTGAGCAAATGGAATTACCATCGGTCTCGAATTGTTGTGCAGTACAAGCTTTATACACGGTTTGAACGAGCGAAGTTTGATTGTGTTACGAAAATTGAAGAAAAATCTGAACGAGTACCGAAATATAACTTGGTCAGACATACACAATCATTACCAATCGAAGATCAGGGTCGGGGACGACCAGTTGGAATCCCCCTCAGGTTCAGTTCATCCAAATAGATTGGCAGTTAAGGCCCCGAGAGATATGGACAGGGAATCAAGATCAAACAAAGAGCATTATCAGCCATATGTCGATCGAAGAAATAACGGTTCATGGCGTAACGCTCCTCTGAACAATCAAACAAATGATCGAGGTCAAAGCTCTCTGGGATTTATGAGAAAGAATGGTTTTATAAAAATATTGACCTCGCTGAAGCACCATGACAGTCGGAGTATATTTTTAGTGTAGATGAATTGGAGATCATGTTAGCTATTGCAAGAATCAAAAACACTAGGTGGCCCAGGCCTATACAAACAGATCCTTCTCAAACGAATCCAAACTTGATGTGTAAGTATCATGGAAAATATGCCCATAGGATCGAAGGTTGCAGGAAGCTGAGGGAAGAGGTAGCTCGGTTGTTCAACGAAAGTCATCTTCAGGAATTTCTCAGTGATCGAGCTAAGAATCACTTCAAGGAAAAAAATGCAAACAGAAAAAATAAGGGAAGAACTGTAACACGTAATTCATATGATCGTTGGCGGTGTCGATGTTCCACAACATCCTATATTCAAACACATCAAAGTGTCGATCACTAAAGAGAAACAGACTCAGAGCTTTGTGCCCGAGTGCGTCCTATCATTCAATGATGAGGAAGCGGAGGTCATATCTCAGCCGCATAATGGCGCCGTGGTAATTTGTATTTTGTTAAGTAACATTAAAGTTACACATGTTCTAGTAGATCCAGGTAGCTCAACAAACATAATCAGATTGAGGGTTGAAGAGCAGCTCGCCCTACTGGACCAAATTGTACCTGCATCCCGAGTCTTAAATGGCTTCAACAAGGCAAGCGAAACAACGAAGGGGGAGATAATCCTACCAGTAAACATGGCCGAGACCATCCAAGATCCAAAATTCTATGTCATCGAAGGCCACATGAGATATAATGCACTTCTCCTGAGGCCATGGATCCACAACATGAGTGCAGTACCGTCAGACCTTCATCAGATGATGAAATTCTCAACAGTGGATGGTGTAAAAATGGTCTACAGAGAACAACACGCTGAAAAGAAAATGTTTGCTGTCGAGGAGGTGAAACTGGTTCCAGCGCCTTCAACCTCAAAAAAGTCAAGCACCAAAGATAAGCAGACAACCAAATAGCAATCATCGTCCTAGCCTCAAATGAATCGGAGTAGCAAGTAATCAAAGAAGAAGAAGTGGATCTCGTTACTCCTCGAACTTTCGTTGTTCCTGAAGAGTCCGATGCAACCAAGCCGATAGTCAAGGAACTAGAATAGGTCATACTAATCGAATACATGCCCGATAAAAAGGTATACTTGGCAATGGGAGTTAACCCCCGAACTCAGGAAAAAACTCATTCAATTTCTTGTTAAAGATATGGATTAATTTTCGTGGGCCCATTTAGACATTATGGTGATCCCACCAAAAATAACAACATACCGTCTAACCCTCGGCCCCAGGTTCAAATTGCTAAAGCAGAAAATGAGCCTAGTCCAAGGTAAAACATACATTGATAGAGGATGAGGTAACTAAACTTCTGAAAATACGATCTATTCGGGAGGTAAAATACCCCGAATGGTTTAGACAACGTGGTTGTAATCCCTAAAAAGGGAAATAAAATTAGAATGTGCATAGATCATACGGATCTGAACAAGGCATGCCCTAAAAAATCTTTTCCCCTGCTTAACATGGATCATATGATCGATGCCACAGCTAGCCACGAGATCCAAACCTTTCTCGACACCTACTCCGGGTGCAATAAAATTTAGTTGAACCCGAAGGACCAGAAAAAGACCTCATTTATCACTAAGTTTGGAACATACTATTACAATATAATGTCATTCGGGCTAAAAAATACTGGAGCAACATACCAACGCTTAGTTCATAGAATGTTGATAGGAGCAACGTAATTCCGTGTTTATTATGTAAGTCGAACTTTAGGTGGTGCTGAAACTAGATATCTACACTTAGAAAAACTTGCACTTACATTAATAAGTGCATCCAGAAAGTTAAAGCAATAATTTCAATGTTATCTCGTATGTGCGTTAACCACTTATCCCTTTAGAAATGTTTTGCATAAGCCCAAACTAACGGGCCGGTTGGCCAAATGGGTCGAACTTGGCGGGTACAATATCAAGTATCAACCCCGAATGGCCATCAAGTCTCAAATCCTAGCTGATTTTGTGGATGATTTTACGCTGACCCTCATACCATAAGTGGAGAAAGAACTTCTGCTAAAATTGGGTACATCATTGGGGGTATGGACCCTTTTCACGGACGATGCCTCGAATGTGAAAGGGTCTAGGCTTGGCATTATTTTGAAGCCACCAACGGGTAGTATTATTGGACAATCTATCAAAACTTATAGGTTGACTAATAATGAGGCCGAGTATAAGGCCATATTTGTTGGTCTCAAGCTAGTTAAAAGCTTGGGGGCAGAAGTCATTGAAGCCAAGTGCGATTTCCGATTGGTAGTGAACCAAGTAAACAAAAGTTTCGTTTCGAGAGGATACGATGCAAAGATACTTGGATAAGTTACAAGTAGCCTTGCACCGCTTCAAGGAGTGGACCCTAGATTATGTGCCTCGAGAACAAAACAGTGAGCCCGGTTCACTTTTTAACTCGGGGTCATTAGTAGAAGAAGATGAATTGTTCCAGGGACTATCATCCAGTTATCGAGATTAGTGGTCGAAAAGGGTCATGCCGAGATAAATTCTACGAGTTTGACTTGGATTGGAGGAATAAGTATATCGACTATTTGAAAAAATGAAAAGCTCCAATCGGATCATAAAGAGACAAAGGATCTATGAACCAAAGCTACTAGGTTTACACTGGATGAAGATGGAACATTGTGCAGGAGGACTTTTGATGGACCATTGGCAGTATGTTTAGGGCCAGGGAATACCGATTATGTTCTATGAGAAATCCACGAAGGCACTTGTGGGAATCACTCTGGTGCAGAGTCTTTGATTTGCGAAATTGTTAGAGCATGGTATTACTAGGATAGCATGGAAAAAGACACTAAGGAGTTTGTTAAAAGTGTGATAAATGTCAAAGGTTTGAACCGATGATTCATCAGTCCGGAGAGCAGCTTCACTCGGTCTTGTCCAATTGGCCTTTCATGAAATGGGAGATGGACATAGTCAGCCCTCTACTAACAGCCCCAGGTAAAGCTAAATTCGTATTGTTTAAGACTGAATACTTTTCTAAATAGGTGGACGCACATGCCTTCGAGAAGTTCAAAGAAAAATAAGTTATTAACTTCATCTAGGACCACATCATATGTCGACTCAGGATACCTGCCGAGATTGTATGTGACAGTGGAAAGAAATTCGTTGGAAACAAAGTAACGGGGTTCCTCGAAGAACAAAAAATAAAGAGGATCTTATCAACACCGTACCACCCCACCGGGAATGGTTAGGGTGAGTCAACAAACAAAACTATCATTAAAAACTTAAAAAATAGGTTGCACCATGCAAAAAGCAAATGGATAGAAGTTCTACCCGAGGTCATTTAGGCAGATCAAACGATATCGAAGTCCAGCACAGGGGCTACTCCGTTCTCTTTAGTATAAGGCTCTAAGACCTTAGTCTCGGTTGACATCGGAAAACCCAATGCCAAGTTTTTGCCATGCATCAGAGGAGTCAAACCGCATGGCTATGAATACTAGCCTCGAGCTATTAGATGAAAAATGATAAGCTGCACGTGTTCGGATGGCGACGCAAAAACAATGAATCGAGAAGTATTATAATAAAAGGACTAACCTTTGACACTTTGAAATCGGGAATTAGTTCTACAGAAGGTCACCTCAATACTCGAGAGCCGGATGAAGGGAAACTAGTCCCGAATTGGGAAGGACCGTACCGGTCATAGGAGTTTTCAATAAAGGATCTTACTAACTTGGAACAATAGGAGGTGAACAACTGTCGAACAATTGGAATGTATCACTACTCAATTGATACTACTGATAAGGTATGACTTTCTCCTTTCATCCATATTGAATTTAAAACTAACTCACTGCAGGTGTTCGATTGAAGACATCAAGGGTACCTTTTTACACAAAGACCTTAGGTTTTAAAGCACGTGTTTTACTCTTTTTTTCCTTCGAATTTTGTCCCAAATGGGTTTTATTAGAAAAGTTTTTAACGATGAAATAACTATGTGCTACCTAAGTAGAATTCAATATTATCCAAAGCTTATTTTCAATCAACCTCGAACACTGGGGGCATTACCCTCGGATATTATATTTTCGAGGAAAATAATTCACGCCAAATAGGGCCTCGGTAGGAAAACTTTGTTATGGGCCAAACGGTTAGATAAATCGAGTCCATATAGAATAGTCGAGCCTCAACGGAAAAACATGTATGCATGTATCAATTATTCAAAGAAGTATTATTTCTATATCAAAACACTTTGTGTATCAAAGAAATTTGCTACTATACGAACATCATAATTGTGATTTTGCGAGAAACGGCTCAAGGGACAAGGCATGAATACACCTCAAATTCTCAGGGACAGTCATCGACAGTCAACACATTCGTGTCATCCAAAATCGATTTCATAAGTCCTAAAAGAGGCACCCCATCAACATAAAGGCCAAGGCCATCATACTCGAGGACTAACCTTTCAAACAAGTTCGGAAGGTTACCAAGAAACAAGTCCAAGAGACATACCCGAAGGCTACGAACACAATAAAGACTACGGTCATATAAAAATGGCTACGGCCGATATAATGCAGCTCACTGACGTTCAACTTATGCCATAAGTTAAAGTCTTTCTATTACTTTGAAAACTGATTAAATAAGGCTACCATCGGCGAAGGAAACAAAAAAAGGCTTCGATAAAATCAGCCCCTCAAATAATGATTTGATCATGGATCGGGGACTCACTATTACCCTTTATAAGCCCGTAAAGGTGTACGACCAAAATCTCAAACTTATTCGAGCTCGACCATGGCAGTTTCGAAGAAATCATCTTCAGCTAAAAGGGATAAAATCATTGCAAGAATTGTACAATGCAAGAAATATTAAAATTCTTCTTTTATAAATGTTGAAAAATATACACACAAGGACAGATAAAGGGTCTTAAATAATGATACAATAAGAAAAAAAATTCCTATCTATGCCCAGGGCTGGTCTCTCATTCGGGGGATACTTCTTCTTCGAGCCTGGCTTTATCATCGGACCTATTATGACTGCTTTCATCATCGTCATTGTTTTCAAAGGAGATGAAGAACTTGGCATCAGCCTCAAGTGCTTTTCCTTAGGCTATTTCATTGGTGAGGTCGAAACCTCGAGCACGGATCTCTTCGAGGGTCTCCCTCCGGGATCGACACTTGGCCGAATCACTGACCCATTTCTTCTGGCCAGAGGCTTCCTTTAGTTTATTTTGAGCAGCCTCGACGTCCTTTAAATACATATCAATGGTCTTGTCAGTCGTGGCAGTTGTACTCTAGACCTAGGCTCTAGCTTCAGCAACCTCAATCCTGACAGCGGAAAGTTTGGCCTCGAGTTCATTAGTCTTCTTGGCATGGGCCAGATATTTTACTTTGACCCCCTGGAGTTGAGTCTTAGCCGAGTCTAGGTTGGCTAGGGCAGCCTCATTGCCACCAGAAAACCGATCCATGTTTTGTTTCCACTGGTTTCTGTCGACCTTAACTTGATCAACCTCCCCTAGAAGCTGGCCAGTCATGTCTAATTTTTGCTGCAGTTGAGACACTGAAGTGTTAGCTTCCACAAATGGGCCAATTTGACCATACTCTTGCAAAATGAGGGTTATCTGCTTGTCTAACTCGACCTTATTTTTACAAGCTTTAGCCAAATCTGCTTGTCCTTGAGCTCCTCCTCCTTTTTATTGCAAAGGAGCCTCAGGACCTTCCCTTCATTCGAGCATCTCTTGAGCTCGACCCCAAATTGTCTCAACTCGGATCTAAACATGGTAATGTCCTACAAAGAAAAGATATATTAGTTAACGCAGATGGAGAAGAAAACTAGAAAATTTGCAACAACAAAAGTTAGTGCTTACCTGAGAGAAGAGACGATGAGACTCTTTAAAGAGCATAGATGTGTCATTGAGGTTGGTGGCATCCTCAATCCTAGTAGAACAATCCTGAATGGGATCTTTTTTGAGGTCCTTGCTCGGGTCGGGCATTCGCATAGCTCAATAGTCATTTATTGCTCCTGAAAATAAGATGGTAGAGAATGGGAGTGACCTATTGTCATGGCCCCGAGCTCCTCACTCGGGGCACTCTGATTATCCTCGATATTCTCTACACTTGCCCCCTACAGTGTACTTATTGAATACAGGGGAAAAACCTCGATCTCAGGGGACTCAGGGGCTTTACCCGAGTCTTTCTTCGGAGTTTCCTTACCACGAGGCAAGGTCTCTGATTCGGAGGGATTGGTGACATTACGCGGTTTCCTAATCTGGGTCACCAATGTCGATTCTTCACACTCATTTTCTTCATCATCCAGAAACTGGTGGGTCGAATCTACGTCCACGTGAATAAGTTTCTTCCTTAGCCTTTGAGTAGGGGATTTCTTGTCTTGGGGGTCTTCAAGCTTCGAAGCCCTTTTACTCTTATTATTTTTACCCGATTTAGGAACTGAGGACTCGATCTCTTTCCCAGGCAAAGTTAGCCTCATTTCGGAGACATCTCCAACGCTTGCGTAAATAGGTAAAAGTGAGATAATATCTCTAATAAAAGGAAAGCGTCGAAAAACCTGGGAGAAGAACTTACCATGGTTTTTGGCCTCCTATTTCCCTTTGACAAGTCACACCATTTGTGCTCGTCATACGAAAAGGTCGCATCCAGCTTTTGGACCCAGTCCTCGAGGTCACTAATCGCATGGAGCATCAAAGATTCGGATGTAAAAAGGGTAAAAACGTTACACAATGTAGAGAGAGAATGTAAGAAGACATTGACTGACTTTACTTACGATCAGGCCTCATTTCGGAGACATCTCCAGCGCCTGCATAAATAGGTAAAAGTGAGATAATATCTCTAATAAAAGGAAAGCATCGAAAAACCTGGGAGAAGAACTTACCATGGTATTTAGCCTCCTATTTCCCTTTGACAAGTCACTCCATTTGTGCTCGTCATACAAGAAGGTCGCATCCAGCTTTCTGACCCAGTCCTCAAGGTCAGTGATCGCATGGAGCATCAAAGATTCGGCAGCAAAAAGGGTAAAAGTGTTACACAATGCAGAGAGAGAATGTAAGAAGACATTGAGTGACTTTACTTACGATCGGGATTCCATTTATCTGGGAATAACATTTTATTCTCGGGATGATATCTGAGGTCTTTACTCTCCACGAACCGGCTCATACAGCCTCGATCTTTATCATCGACGTTACTAGCAAGAAGGCCTTGCTCGATCGGTGTTGAGTTTGACCAGCCCTCAAAAAAAATCTAAGGTCGGTACAATCTGATGAGGTAATTGAGGGTGAAGTCTATCGCATCGGCCCTGCTAGAGAAGAAAAGGAGCATCTTTCCTATTTGCCAGAAAGAAGGGTGAATCTGGAAAATGGTGACTTGGTATCTTTTACAGTAATCAATCATAACTGTATCAAGAGAACCCAGTGTGAATGGGCCACATGAGTGGTAATGCTCTCCTCGGGGTCGGGGATCTGCACCACGACCAAATCCCCCCCAACTACACTTTTTCTTCATGGTTTTGATGTGCTTCTATGTTATCAAACACACATAGCCCGATATATGCTCGCATCGACCGGGAGTAGTAGAAGGATTTTTGACTCTTAAGTCCTTCTTTGTAACACAAGGGCTGAGAAAGATTCCGTGAAAGGCCGACGCTTTATCATCGGCCTGCCAGGAAGAGGAGGAGGAAGCTTTCTCTTTTTAGGGAACAGTTGTGAGCACGTGATTTTTACCCTATAAGAGAAATACTCCCAAAGATTCAAAATAAAATAATTTTAGTTTTCTTGCAATTATTGTGAATTTTGTGTTATTTTTCTTGTATTATTTGCATTTTTATCTGTGCATATTTGCTTGTTTAAATAAATAAAATATACAAAAAAATATGTTGCATATGTATATAAAATTCAAGTTTACAATTAAGTTTATTTTACAGAAATGAAAAGTCATAAAAAATATGTATTTTGCATTTTTTAAGCATTTAATGTCCAAATCGTGCAATTTTATTTTTATTAATGTTTAATTTTGTGTGATAATTATTATTATGAGTTAATTAGTATTTCAAGATAATTTTTAGTTTTTATAAATTAATCTTAGTATTTTGGGCTTTATTAATTAGGAAGTTGAATAATGGAGAAGAACAAAATAGAAAAAATTAAATTGGGCCATCTTGCAAATTAAGTTACAAGCCCAATCCTAAGCACCCTTACCCAACCCAAAACCCCTTGGCCCAAGAAGAAAATTTCAGATTTTTTTTAGCCAAAAATAATCATAATCACATGACATAAAGTAGTGGGGAGCAAGGAAATCAAGGAAGAAAACAAGGAGAGGAAAACATGGATTAGTGGGTTTTCTTTAAATTAAAATTTTTTTTTTTTAATAAAAAATCTGAAATTTTTCGAAATTCTTGCCTATAAATAGAAGAGAGGATTTATGAAAAAAAGGGGTGGAAAAAAGAGAGGAAACAATAGGAAGAGAAGAAAAATAAGGAAACAAAGTGAGCAATATACACTCGATATACACTCTGGATACAGAAATATACACGGACAGAATTTAATTTTTTGAGATTTTCTTTTGAGAATTGAAGAGTGTTCGAAGATAGAGAGAGAAAGCAAAGAGAAATTTTGGAATATATTTTTCTTCTCTATTTTTACTGGTTTTTCTCCATATTGCTGGGATATTCTGGATTGAGGTGTTGAAGCTACTGGTGGTTGTTATTGTTGTTGTTGCTGTACTTTCACCGGCCTGTCGATTTTCCATCTTCCCCTTCTTTTCAATACCAGGTACACATTCTAAAAATTATATGTTGATATAAGATCAAATTGGAAGTTGAAGTTTTGAAA
This sequence comes from Nicotiana noctiflora, assembly GCA_032618575.1. Taxonomy (NCBI): domain Eukaryota; kingdom Viridiplantae; phylum Streptophyta; class Magnoliopsida; order Solanales; family Solanaceae; genus Nicotiana; species Nicotiana noctiflora. The sequence goes on from JASVEL010014164.1 coordinate 724,321, forward strand.
TGAAATAGAGAAGTTGTTGATTAATATTTGTTGTTATTTTCCGTTTTATCGGTTTTGTCAAATTGTAGTTAGTTCTATATTTTGAAGAATAAATTTGTCATTTAGTCGGCTTGTGAGGGAACACCTTTTGTACTAATATAGAATAGCATTTTAAGCATGTAATTAATTAGGACTTTTTCTTTTTTTTTAAAGATAAACAAAAAAAAATGTAGTCACTTTAGGATTATCCTTTTAAATAAAAAATGTTACGAGCCTTGCTAAATAGAAAATAAAATCGCGGGGCCCCTCAATAAGAATGTTCACTTTTTTTAAAAAATAATCAATTTAAAATTGCATTATAGTATTGAATATATTTTAAAATCAGATATTTAGCCATTACAATAATTTAAGCGACCGTGCTAGAACCACGGGATCCGGGGGTGCCTAACACCTTCCCTCGGGTCAACAGAATTCCTTACTTAGAATTTCTCGTTCGCAGACTTCATTTGGAAAGTCAAAAATTTCCCCGATTTGGGATTTAAATAAATCGGTGACTTGGGACACCATAATTTATTCCAAGTGGCGACTCTGAAATAAATAAATAATCTCATTTCGAATATTGTCACTTAAATTGGAAAAACTCCCTTATGCATTATCCTTCGGGGTAAGCGCGCCGAAAGGAGGTGTGACAGCTCTAGCGACTCTGCTGGGGAAGCAAACCCAGAACCACTGGTTCAGGGTTTAAGAATTCGAGCTTGGAATAATTATTGTATTTGGCTTATTTATTATCTGATTTTATTATATGTTTGTATTAATGTGCTAAATATTGTTTTACTGCTTTGATATTTTGTGAATTGTACATAAATTGTGCCGATACCCGTTTTCTTCTTCTGAGTCTCTTTGAAATATAATCTCGGGCATTTGCTGGACATAGCCCGTTTTTCTCAAGATAGCTGTGGTGCTTGGCACCCAATGAAGGATTTGTAGTCACACCTGTTTAGGCGGAGAGCATTGTCAATTAAGCCGGAAAGCCATGCTACCGGTGCACCGACACTCCTCGGCTCGAGTTGTCCGCTCGAGTTAAAGCCAGTCTAGACACCTTTTCCAAAAAAGATGATAAACCTAGAACCACTGGATCAGGGTTTTAGAACTCGAGTTTTAAATAATTGTTGTATTTGGTTTATTATTATCTTGGGTTTAAATGTGCAAAATGATATTTTTATCGCTTTGATATTTTTTGAACTGCACATATAAATTGTGTCGAAACCAATCTCCTCTCTGAGTCTTCTAAATCATGAAGAAGGGTGCACTTCGTGTGACTTCTTTTCCTGTATAGTGTCTAATTCCCATTTTAGAACGAGGTTTGGATAAGTTGCAAAACCGGTGAAGCTTCTGTATTCCCGGGTTGCTGCCTCCTCCTCGGCTCGAGTTGTCCGCTCGGGTAAGCCAGGTCTAGAACAATAAACCCAGGTTTTTAAACCTAGTATAACAAAACTTCATACCGGATCCATAGTAGAACGCTTATTTGCATCATGTGCATATTGACTTAGAGAGGCTCAACTCAGGGGTTGGGCCTGTCTAGGACAGATGACCTGAAATGAAAAGACCATCCTAATGCATCCTGTTTGTTTTACGCATTCATTTGCTTTAGACTTGCAGGCTAACCGTTTTTTTTTATATTGAGGAAAATGAAAAAAAAATAGTTTCAAAATAGTTTGTTTTTTTTTACTTAAAAAGAAAAAAAAAACGTTTGTTGTAAAATAAAAAAAATGTGTGATCAAAATAAAAAAAATAAAAAAATAGTTTCAAAATAGTTTGTTTTTTTTACTAAAAAAAGAAAAAAAATTAAAAAAAAAGTGTGAAAAATAATAAATAGTTTGTTTCATTTGCAGATATAGTTTGTTTTTTATTTGACCGAACTACGCTAGTTTGATTCTCACTAGATGTGAGATACGTAGGCAACCTTTATCAGGTTCAACCTCCCCTTTTGCAAAGAAAAAATAGCAAAAAATAGCGAAATTGATTTTTTCGTTGTAAATAAGTTGAGTGATGCCGTTTTCAAAAATAGCCGAATGTACCCGAAAGGGACGCCAGAAGACTGACTTTGCATAAACGGCCACTCTTTGCATAAATGGCCACTTTTGGGTCAGTTTGTAGATTGTTTTGGTCAATTGACCCTCACAACCTTATAATCTTCGTCCCCGAGGCGTTGAAAGGCCGTGTTTGTAAAAACAAGGTTTTTTATTCCAATTTGAAAAAAAAATGAAAAAAATGAAAAAAAAAGGGAGGTTAATAACGAGAGAGGTTTTCAAGGATAATTGAAAAGGAAAAGCTAGAATGACGCATGCGGTGAATACATATATGGTTAACTGACTAGGTGCATTGCATCAAACGTGCGATAACATATCTGTTAAACTCTGTGAGCTTACAAGTTTGTTGCATTTTCAGAAAGTTTAGCGGTTCGCTTGACAGAATATTCTGGCCAATCACCATTACCATACTAGATCAAAAGGTCCAATTCTAGCAAGCATGTCTAGTTCCGGCAAAAGTCTTGACGAAGAGAAAACAAAGATACAGATTATGAAAGAGGAGGTGGACCGGTTGAGACAACAAATAACAGAGATGCACCTAGCCTGGGCTAGGGGACAGTCATCACCAAACCTTCATACTCTTACACCAGCACCAGAGCATCCGCCCATTGATCCCTCGACAAGTGCCCCGATCTATCCATATTATCAAGGGGAAAACCCTTATACATCCCAGGTTCCACTAGCTAGACAAAATACTCCTCCTCCGGTTACCCCTGTTTTTGTGGCACCTCCACCCGCTACTTTACAAAAGTCTTCCAGTGAACCACTTTTTCAAATACATGACAATCATTGTAATTCTCCCGATCCTACCTTTAAGGCTCCTGAACCGCATTCACACACCCCTCACTGGGATAACCCGGCAGAACCGGAAAAGCACTTCAAAAGTTTGGAGCATGAGGATGTTATTCGGAAAGTTAAAAGCCTGGAGCAATCCTTCAGGAATATGCATGGTTTAGGCAACCAAGTTAGTGTTGCTTACAGAGATCTGTGCCCATTTCCAGATGTCCAGTTGCCCGCTGGGTTCAAAATGCCCAAGTTTGATCTATACGAGGGGCATGGTGACCCAGTAGCCCATCTCCGAGGTTTCTGCAGCAAAATGCGAGGAGTCGGAGGGCGAGATGAAATTCTAATAGCTTACTTCGGTTAGAGTTTGGGAGGGTCTGCACTAGAGTGGTACACCAGGCAGGATCCTAGCAGATGGTTTACATGGGATGACCTGGCCCAAGCATTCATCGACCAGTTTTAATATAATCTTGAAATAATCCCTGATCGCCTATCATTGTTAAAGTTAGAAAAGAAGCCCACCGAAAGCTTTAGAGAATTTGGGTTCCGCTGGAGGGAACAAGCAGCAAGGGTAGATCCACCGATGAGAGAGAACGAGATGGTAGATTACTTCTTACAGACACTGGAGCCAACTTACTTTAGTCACCTGGTGACATCGGTTGGTAAATCTTTCAATGAGGTGGTCAAAATGGGCGGAATGATAGAAGAGGGACTTAAGTCTAATAAGATCTTGAGCTATTCCGCGTTGAAAGCAACAACTCAAGCTATTCGGAATGGCACAGGGGTTGCATTCGGGAAGAAGAGAAGAGAAGAAGTTGCAACGGTAGAGGAGGGTACTTGGTCAAGATCGAAAGGTCCTTCACCTCATTACAAAGCCAGACCCTACCACCCAAATCACCTTAATCACCCTCCCCGAAACACATATCCACCACCAAGGGCCTACAATAACCCTTCAGGACCAGGTTTCCGAGGGAATCATGCCTTCGGAAAGGAAAAGGCACAAAGAACCTTCACTGAGTTGGGAGAAACTTATACTGCTCTATTCCACAAATTGAAGCAGATAGGTTTGTTGAGTCCTATTGAGACAAGATTGCCAAATCCCCTACCCCCAAATGTGGATCGCTCAGTAAGCTGTGAGTATTGTTCAGGGGCTCTCGGACATGATACCGAGAAATGTTGGAAACTGAAACATGCAGTGCAAAATCTTATTGACACCAATAAGATCAAGGTTCAGACACCAGAGGCACCCAACATTAATCAGAATCTATTGCCAGCTCACCCTTAGATCTTGTGATCAAATTGATACACAAGGAAGGGAAAATTAAGAAGCCCGTTATATATTCCACAGCAAAACCAATCGGCAGAAGTTGGTATATGAGAAGTCATGCTTGGTAATCAGAAGGAGTTTTCGGTGGTTTGTTTTTGTTGTCATTTCTTTTGTCCGAGTTGTTTCCAGGGTTGTGACCTAGATTTTGTCTTGTATTAAAACCCTCTTATCTTTCCATTTTGGTCATTTTAGTTTGCCTAGTCTTATCAAGTCTCGTTTCAGGTTTGTATTTTTGGTTTGCTTGTTTGTATTTGAACCAATTCTCCGTTTAGTGAAACATTTGGTCTTTTATTACCCAGTTCGTCTTTTCGTTTAGTTTTTCTATTTTTAAATTTGTTATTTGTTCGAACGCCGACTCTAATGACATGGCATCGCACATAATTTTGTCCTAATAGTAAGGGTTAATCATGAAGCAATTGGAAGATAATCAGGTCATTTTAAAAAAAAATAAAAATGATTTGAGATTATTTGGAGCCCGAATCATGTGAGACTGGGGCAGGTAAAACACGAAGAAACCCTTAAAGGAAAATTGGCCATGCTAAGACGAGGTTCGCTCGTGATACTAAAATGAAAGTGCCGTCCAACAATACTTTAAAATGATAGATGAAAAGGCGAATGGACGATATGTTTATCAATCAGGGCACAAATAGAAGATGTCGTGAATATGTTGTTTGAACTTGGCATGTTTTGAAAATTGGAATGACGAAGGCATTTTGTTCTACTATCCAAACACTTTATCCATCTTCAACCCTTTGAGCCTTAATTTAAATTCTTTCATACCCCTCCTTCGGAATTAGTTGCAAAGACTAGAAACACAAGTTTGAAAGATGAGAGAAGAAAGGAATAAAGAAAAGAAAAGAAAACAACAAAAAGAGATAAAGAAAAAACAAAAAGAAAAATGAAAAAAAGGGAATTGGGAACTACGTTTGACCTGATTCCTTAAAAAGGATACGTAGGCGCTTCACAGCTCGGTCATAGTGTAAATAAAGAAATAAAAAACCCCAAGTAAGAAACTGGGGCAAAGAAAAATTGTGTTTATTATAAATAAATTTAGATATGAAGGTTGTAAATTTTGAACCCAAAGTTGATTTGTTTTTAGCCTTTAATACCCTTTCTTTCTAGCCCTATTCAAATCCCACATTATGGTCCAGAAAGACCTTCTGATCAGTCTTCAAAAGATGCCACATCAGGCGAGTGAGAGAGTCCTATCAGAATATAACGCTCTGATTCTCAGCAGAAAAGACTCTGATTCCCGGCAGAAAGGAAACACGAGAGAGTCTTGGCAATGATACCCCAATCCCCAGTTAAAAGTAATACAAATGAGAGAGTCTTACCGGTGAAAACCTTCACAAGCACCGTAAGGCGTCGGAAGCTGAGAGAAAATCAAAATGAGAGAGGCTTGAAAGTGAAAACCCTCCGGGCATTACAAGTCGAATAAAGGTGATAATCAGATGGAAATCACGAGACAGAAATCGTGAAAGGCAATTAACGACGGAGGATAGGCCATATGTGCATGTCATGACTAGTAGAGTTGGTATTCGCGTTTGATAAGTTTTTATCGTTATTTCTTGCTAGAGAGTCATTTTTTTCCTTTGACTTCTATTTTGTTTCTTTTTATCTTTCCCATTTTATCAAAAATTCCCCATCAAAGTCTGTCTAGTCAGAACAAGTGAGGAATGACTTCAAAACTTGCCACCAACTTTCCAATTATTATGCAAAGCAAGGAAGTGTCATTGATGGCAGAGAAGTATGGTGCAAAGAAGATTATTAAACTGGGGCAGAAAATTTTCTTTTCATTTTTGAAAATTTTCTGGAAGTCGAGTCCCACTTGGGGAAAAGGGAAGAAAGAAGGCCTTAAGGGAAGCAATATTTAAACCAATGTCATCTCCAACAGCCTTCAGAAGAGTGAAACACCAATTTTGAGGAAATGAAAATCCACCAACAGTGTTATCTTCAGCAAGTTCCGAGGTGGTCAGACAACACATAGTGGTAAATGAGGAAAGGAAATCTCATCTTCAACAAAATAACCCTTAACAAGTTGAGAAACACAGAATGGGGAAGGGATAAATGGAAAAACCCATCCCCAGCAGGAATATCATCTCCAACAAATGAAATCATTCCCCAACAAGTTTTGGGAACCCCGAGCGTGGGAAATGAGAAAAGAAAAAAACCACCCCACAGGAGCGGCACAACCGCTACCAATGTTTTGAACTAACAAATTTTCTTTGATTTGAAACAGGGAAAGAAAGTTCTATTGATAGCACAAAGTCATGCCACAAGGAAGAACACCAATACTGGGGCAGAAAATTTTCCGCCGTTGTTGAAAATTTTCTCGGAGAAACGAGGAAGGCAATTCAAGATGACGTGTCAGGTTTGTCCACCTTCAAATAGGATATTTCAGGTTTGTCCACCTTCAAATAGGACGTCCCAGGTTTGTTCATTCTCAAACATTGATATCATGGGAGTATTCGCCCTCGAATAGAATACGATGGGAGTATTCGCCCTCGAATAGAATACGATGGGAATATTCGCCCTCGAATAGAATACGATGGGAGTATTCGCCCTCGAATAGAATACGATATGAGTATTCGCCCTCGAATAGAATATGATGGGAGTATTCGCCCTCGAATAGAATACGATGGGAGTATCCGCCCTCGAATAGGATACGATGGGAGTATTCGCCCTCGAATAGAATACGATGGGAGTATCCGCCCTCGAATAGGATACGATGGGAGTATTCGCCCTCGAATAGAATACGATAGGAGTATTCGCCCTCGAATAGAATACGATGGGAGTATTCGCCCTCGAATAGAATACAATGGGAGTATTCGCCCTCAAATATAATACGATGGGAGTATTCGCCCTCGAATAGAATACGATGGGAGTATCCGCCCTCGAATAGAATACGATGGGAGTATCCGCCCTCGAATAGGATACGATAGGACTATCCACCCTCGAATAGGATATTTTATGTTTGTTTTATTTTCATTGATTTGCCAGAATTCATTTTAAATTCAAAAGTTGCTAATAAAAACAGGCGCCTACCTGTATAACAAGAGGCATGTCTTCAGTCTTTACATTGCAGGTCTTGAAACCAGTAACCCACCATAAAGCAGAGGGTTACAACAAGAGTTCCCAACACAAATTCAAGCGCATGAGTCAAAGGAAGGGAGGGAATGAAGAAAAATTTTCCCAGCATCATTATCCTCAGCAGGCAAGTAAATAATTCTAAACATATCCCCAGCAGTTAAGAGGGAAAAAAAACACGACCCAGGAGGAAAGCAATTCCAGAACAAGGTAATTTAGGAGAAATGATGGTTTAAGAGGTGATGCAGGAAGAAGAAAGCGGTGCAGGAAGCGAAGGAAGACGATAGGGATGGGATGAAGTTTGAAGTTTGTAGTTGAAGTCAGGTAGCCCTGCTTGAAGAATGGAGTGGCGATTTATTTTTGAAGTTGTAGGTGAAGTCAGAAAGCCCGCCCGAAGAATGGAGTGGCGATTTAGTTTTGAAGTTGTAGTTGAAGTCAGGGAGCCCGCCCGAAGAGCGGAGTGGCGATTTAGTTGTGAAGTTATAGTATAAGTTAGGGAGCCCGCCTGAAGAATGGAGTGGCGATTTAGTTTTGAAGTTATAGTTGAAGTCAGGGAGCCCGCCCGAAGAATGGAGTGGCGATTCAGTTTTGAAGGGATAGTTGAAGTCAGGAAGCCCGCCTGAAGAATGGAGTGGCGATTTAGTTTTGAAGGGATAGTTGAAGTCAGGGAGCCCGCCTGAAGAACGGAGTGGCGAATTAGTTTTGAAGTTATAGTTGAAGTCAGGGAGCCCTCCTGAAGAATGGAGTGGCGATTTAGTTTTGAAGTTGTAGTTGAAGTCGGGGAGCCCGCCTGAAGAACGGAGTGGCGAGTTATTATTTTGAAGTTGTTGAAAATCAGGTGCCCGCCTGAAGAATGGAATGGCGATTTATGATTAGAGTTTGTCGATAAAGTCAGAAGCCCGTCGGAAAAGCAAAACGGCGTCTCAATATCTAAGATTTGATAAGGATAGTGAAGAATGGGAAAGTGACAGAGTATAAAGGAAATCCTCAGCACGAATCCAAGTTCAAAATCAGAAGGAAGGCAACAAGGGTCAGAAAAGATAGATTCAAACTTCGAAGGAAAATAGTTCGAAGATCACAATGAAGGGACCAACGATCGGAGTTCGGCAATCAAGATAGGCCGAGATAATAATTGTCAGAAGAAAAGAAGCATGTGAAGAAACATCAAAGCCAGCAAGATGGCAAGGAACATGACAAAATCAAGTTGAAAGGATAGATAAGAATTTGCAATACCGTAACTTAGTCTAGCTTCTTATTTTTCGTTTAGCACGGTGTAATAAGGAGATCAGTTAAGCAGTGGCATCAACAGTAACAGCAAGATCACAACAAGATCACAGCAGTCATGGTAGTCCCAGCTACCAAAACTTCCCGAACTACATTGACCCGATTCCTGTTTAGCCCAGGATATGTAGGAGGCCTTCTGACGCAGAGGCTCGGTCAAATTTTTTCCAAAAATGCTTCACACGGAGTACTCAAACGGGCAAAAATCGCTCGTATCCGCTCACTTATCTTTGCACGAAAACTCTTCGTGTTTCCGAGTAAAGAGGGGCAGCTGTGAGCACGTGATTTTTACCCTATAAGAGAAATACTCCCAAAGATTCAAAATAAAATAATTTTAGTTTTCTTGCAATTATTGTGAATTTTGTGTTATTTTTCTTGTATTATTTGCATTTTTATCTGTGCATATTTGCTTGTTTAAATAAAAAAAATATACAAAAAAATATGTTGCATATGTATATAAAATTCAAGTTTACAATTAAGTTTATTTTACAGAAATGAAAAGTCACAAAAATATGTATTTTGCATTTTTTAAGCATTTAATGTCCAAATCGTGCAATTTTATTTTTATTAATGTTTAATTTTGTGTGATAATTATTATTATGAGTTAATTAGTTTTTCAAGATAATTTTTAGTTTTTATAAATTAATCTTAGTATTTTGGGCTTTATTAATTAGGAAGTTGAATAATGGAGAAGAACAAAATAGAAAAAATTAAATTGGGCCATCTTGCAAATTAAGTTACAAGCCCAATCCTAAGCACCCTTACCCAACCCAAAACCCCTTGGCCCAAGAAGAAAATTTCAGATTTTTTTTAGCCAAAAATAATCATAATCACATGACATAAAGTAGTGGGGAGCAAGGAAATCAAGGAGGAAAACAAGGAGAGGAAAACATGGATTGGTGGGTTTTCTTTAAATTAAAAAATATTTTTCTTTTAATAAAAAATCTGAAAATTTTCGAAATTCTTGCCTATAAATAGAAGAGAGGATTTATGAAAAAAAGGGGTGGAAAAAAGAGAGGAAACAATAGGAAGAGAAGAAAAATAAGGAAACAAAGTGAGCAGTATACACTCGATATACACTCTGGATACAGAAATATACACGGACAGAATTTAATTTTTTGAGAGTTTCTTTTGAGAATTGAAGAGTGTTCGAAGATAGAGAGAGAAAGCAAAGAGAAATTTTGGAATATATTTTTCTTCTCTATTTTTACTGGTTTTTCTCCATATTGCTGGGATATTCTGGATTGAGGTGTTGAAGCTACTGGTGGTTGTTATTGTTGTTGTTACTGTACTTTCACCGGCCTGTCGATTTTCCATCTTCCCCTTCTTTTCAATACCAGGTACACATTTTAAAAATTATGTGTTGATATAAGATTGAATTGGAAGTTGAAGTTTTGAAATGAAATAGAGAAGTTGTTGATTAATATTTGTTGTTATTTTCCATTTTATCAGTTTTGTCAAATTGTAGTTAGTTCTATATTTTGAAGAATAAATTTGTCATTTAGTCGGCTTATGAGGGAACACCTTTTGTACTAATATAGAATAGCATTTAAGCATGTAATTAATTAGGACTTTTTCTTTTCTTTTAAAGATAAACTAAATTAAAAAAAATGTAGTCACTTTAGGATTATCCTTTTAAATAAAAAATGTTACGAGCCTTGCTAAATAGAAAATAAAATCGCGGGGCCCCTCAATAAGAATGTTCACTTTTTCTTAAAAAATAATCAATTTAAAATTGCATTATAGTATTGAATATATTTTAAAATCAAATATTTAGCCATTACAATAATTTAAGTGACCGTGCTAAAACCACGGGATCCGGGGGTGCCTAACACCTTCCCTCGGGTCAACAGAATTCCTTACTTAGAATTTTTGGTTCGCAGACTTCATTTGGAAAGTCAAAAATTTCCTCGATTTGGGATTTAAATAAATCGGTGACTTGGGACACCATAATTTATTCCAAGTGGCGACTCTGAAATAAATAAATAATCTCATTTCGAATATTGTCACTTAAATTGGAAAAACTCCCTTATGCATTATCCTTCGGGGTAAGCGCGCCGAAAGGAGGTGTGACAACTGTCTTTGAGGTTTTTGCTAGTGATTTGAGTCGGAGGAAGTGGAAATTAATGGAATTTGGTATTTTTTGACACTAAATAGAACGCGAGCAGCAGATAATGATAGAAAAGAGATGGATAGAATGAGATATAGAAAAATCTTAGAGATGGTTTGAAGATTGATGTAAAGCTTTCCAATTCAAACCTTATGTTTACAGGCAAGCGACCAAGGTCCAATGGTGCTAATGACTGACAACCACTGGAGAAGCATTTAATGTTTTGGGGATGCAAACGGACGAGATGTTTCGGTTACTTCGAGCGCCTATGTCATGGGAATGATGTCATATTCAGACTCTCTAAAAAATCGAGGTTCAAATCGCTTCTTATCATTTTACTCTAAGAAATGCGGGGACTATCTTTATACGATAAAATCAGGTGCCCTTGATTTTGCGTGCTCGAAGGCCCACATCAAGGAGCAGAAGGCTCGCATCGAGGAATAGACTCACTATGGACCGAGTTCGATCCCGAAGGCAGAACACGAGGCTCAAAGATTTAATTGTTCGAGGAACGTCGGAGCCCAATGTGACCAACCTCGAAATAATGTCGTTATGGGTTGTAACAGAATGAGTAAGATTATTGCCACGTCCCCATGATCATGGCGTAAATTCCAGAATAAATTTGTACTAATATGTACTAGGCAGTTAGACAGTTGTCCCAATAAGATTCTTTACTGTAACTAGAAATGTACCTTATTTAGTGTTCCCCTATTATATAAAAGAGACCCCGATCATTTGTAACGATTACCAATCATTGGCAAAAAAATATGTTCTCTTACGTTCTCATTCATTGTTCACAAAATTGTCCCTTAACTTTATTGTTCTTACTTTACTGTTCTTGACCTACCTCGAGGCCACCTTAGCTCGAGGTCGAGACTGGCTTGCACACTGATTTGATTTTATTTATTTCTTTCATTTATACGGTAGTTTTTTTGTTTTTTTGTTAATTAATATTGAACTAAATCACATATCTTTAAAATTACAAATCAAGTTTAATTGTTACTCGCATTATTGAGGTAAACACTCTTCATTGCACACCGTTACGTTTCCACTTCTACTCCATGGAAACTCACTATAACTGGAATATACATATAAGGAGAAATTTGGAGCAACGATAAAGTTGTCTTTGTGTGATTTATATGTCGCCTGTTAATACTTACATTAGAACAAATTGTTTACATTCTACCCTTAGGGTACGGCCCTTCCCTTAATCGTCAATACGAGATGCTTTTCACACTGACTGCGTTATTTTTTCCCTGTATCATATTTTATTTCAACCAACAGTCAAACACAACAAGAGGATATATAGAAAAAGAAAAGAGAAACATAAACTCCAAACCGAACGGAGAAACAGAGAAGTTCGTGCTGTCACGACATGTTAGACAAAGAAATGCACGTTGGGGTGGTGGCTTTCAATGGTCGGTAGGTTGGTCCTATGTCTTAAACTTCAAATAATTAACTCTCCCTTGTAATCCAAGAGACCAATTATTTTCCATTTCCTTTTTAATACTCAACTTCTCTCTTTTCTCTCTTTCATTCATCAAAATAATTACAACCTTTTCAATCTTCTTTTTGCTCTGATAATATTGTTATTATTATTCAGATGAGGACTTTGTGCCCAAATTTGGATAGAGAAGATGGGCTTGAAACTGTACTTGAAGTTCCTATTCCTGAAGAAATGTTTGTTGATACATATAAACATAAGTCATGGCAAAACATGAAATCTTGGATCAAATCTCATAGTATTAATACTGATCATAAATCAGTTCATACTTCGGTTTTTGGTGGTCGAAATGCTGAGATTCAACTCTTACTTGGTGTTGTTGCAGCTCCTTTGATTCCTCATCCTATACGTTGTGATCACTCTGTTAATAAAAACATTAATGATCATCCCATTGTAAGTTCTTTTACAATTTCTCAAATTTCTTTGTTCTAAATAGTCCAGAATATGTCTTAATGTAACATATCATCTTATCAGCTTGCACGCACCTAAAATAATTTATAAAGTAGTTATTGCCTTACACCAACCAGGTCAACCAAGGGGAAGAAATTTGAATGAAATTTACCATAATTTATTAGGTCTTTTCCTTTTCTTGTTTTTTCCGAGGCGAAGGTCTATCAGAAACAGTTTCTCTATGTTTACAAAATAGGGGTAAAGTCTTTATATAGAGTATCCTCCCATACACCATTTATATAATTACACTGAATTTATTATTATTGGTGAGTCACTACTTATTTTGGACAAAAAAATCCGGTCACATTCACTAATTTCTTTGAAGGAACTAAACTTTTATATTTGACAAAGGTTCTACAAGAATCCTTGAAGTTTGATCAAAGAAAATCTTAATGAAAAAACTTCTGGTGTGGAGGCTTCTCCTTTAGGGGATTCTATATATTACCAATTTGAAATAGTCAAACCAATAACTCTCGGATTATAAAACTTCTGAAGTCTAATCTTTCTATAACAGCCTCATTTGTTTCGATATTTTTTGTCGTTGTTATATATAACATAACATGAAATACAATGAAATATTTTATAAAACATCTACAGTCAAACCTCTTTATAACAGTCAATGGTTGATACCTAATTTAATCTTCATAGCGTTTTCGAATAGCTTCTTAGTTGACTTAATATGTGGCTGCTGCATATACAGGAAGCTTCAATGGCGAAATACATAGTGCAACAATACATAGCTGCCGCAGGAGGAGAACATGCTATAAATTCCATTAATAGTATGTACGCGATGGGGAAGGTGAAGATGGTGGCGTCCGAATTTATTGAAGGAGATGGTCTAGGATTGAACAATGGTAAGGTGATGAAAATCAAGAGCTCAAAAAATGGGCAAGGTGAAATGGGAGGATTTGTATTGTGGCAAAAAAAACCTCATCTTTGGAGCATAGAATTGGTACTTTCAGGATGTAAAATTAGTGCCGGAAGTGATGGTAATGTGGCTTGGAGGCAAAGTCCATGGCATCATTCTCATGCGTCTCGCGGTCCCGCTCGGCCTCTTCGTCGTTCCTTACAGGTACTTCAAGTCACTTAAACTTATACCGATTTGTAAAAAAGTCGTTCCTTACAAGTACTTGAAGTCACTTAAACTTATACCGGTTTGTCATTTTTACAAAGAAACCTAGATTTTTTTTCATTTGACCATATAAAAATAAAGTGAATAATTTGGTTATCCTGTCTTTGTGCCATCTTCCCATGTGGACCAAGGAATAGGATGCCATTACCTAATCTATAAATTGATTTGATAAGTGGTCCAATTGACAAATTTTGTAAATATACAAACTTCATAGCCTTAAAGAAAAAATTGGGCCAAGAAGTCAACATTTAATGTAATTTGGAATTCTTCCTTGTTAAGTGGCCAGATTGTGTAATCACTAACCAAAGAATAAAAATGAAAAAAGCCAGCACTAGTGGAGCCTCTGAAATTAAAAAGAAAATAATTGTTGAATTAATATACTCTGTATATGTGGATATTGATTAGTTGAGATTAATTATGTTAACGGGGTCTAGATCCAAAGTGTTAAGATCGAAATAATCAGGTGTTATGAAAATATAAGAGCAAACTTTAAACGACATTAAATCAGATAGCAAAAGACAAATATATCAAAAGAGACAAATATTTAATATGATTTGGTCAATTGACTTACGTCCACGGACGGAAATGAGCAATCTACTCCTAATTTATTTTTCAATTCTATTTGAATTTGCCTAAAATGAAACTAATCTCAAATTAAAGTTAAGAACAACACACTGTTATTATTTAATTGTGTTTTCAATACACGTAAAGGCAGAAACATTTTTTCGATAATGGGGTGAGATCGGACTCGAACTCAGGACCTCAATCTGTTCTGACACAATATTAAAATGAGTAACCATCTCGTATAAAAGTTTAAATAATTGAAAATATCGTACTTTTATTTACTTAATTTTGTCTTAATCAGCATCGGGTCATGTTGATACTAATTGGTTGAGCTTGATCATCTTAATAGGGTCTTGATCCAAAGTCCACTGCTGATTTGTTCTCCAATTCTATTTGTATTGGAGAAAAGACTATTAATACTGAAGATTGCTTTATATTAAAGGTTGAAGCAGATCCCTCAACACTAAAGGCAAGAAGCAGCAACAATGTAGAAATTATGAGACATACTATTTGGGGGTATTTTAGTCAAAGAAGAGGCCTTTTAGTACAACTTGAAGATACTCATCTACTTAAACTAAAATCCCTTAAAAATGATGTCTTTTGGGAAACAACAATGGAGTCATTTATTCAAGATTATCGAACAATCGATGGTGTTAACATTGCATATGCTGGTAAAACATCTGTTTCTTTATTCAGATTCGGCGAAAATTCAGAAGGTCATACTAGGACTAGAATGGAAGAAATTTGGGCAATTGAAGAAGTTGATTTTAATATAAAAGGACTTTCTTTGGATTGTTTTTTGCCACCTAGTGATTTGAAGAAAGAAGATGAAGATTGTGGGGTTGTTATGAATCATGATATAACCAAAAATTCAAGGTTGGAATTCAAGAATCATGTCAATACTCATAAATTAGTGAATGCTGGTAAAAGTGCAGCCAAAATTGTGGCTATTGATGAAAATTCAGAAGACTAATATTGAGGCAAATAAAGACTTGTCAATTTAGCATGCTGTGGTTATTTTTGTAAATAGAGAATCACAGGATATGTTGTGTATAAAGTGTTTATATATACATACACATCTTATCTCGGTAACTTTTACTGAAGGTTTAATTTGATAGTAAATTACTAGGGACACATGACTTTGTATAGTTGTGAAGAATTTTAATGCAATCATTACTATTTTATATGTGATAGTAGGTTACTTGCTTTATTTTCAAGATTAAATAGCCTAAATGACACTTATAGTTGTCCCAATTTGTCATGTCGATCCTCCTACTTCACTTGTTTTCATCCAGCCACTTCAACGTGATCAAAGCCTATTATTTAACCCCCTCTGACCGTTGACCAAACACATGTGTCAACCTAATGGTTGAGCGGGACAAAGTGAGTGCAATTCACGCGAATAATGAGCACGTATATAAATATTTTTAACTAGAAATAATTAAAATAAGAAGAAAAAATTAATTAAATAAATATATAAATAAAATAAGTAAAAAAAGCAAAAAATGTATGTCACTTTCTCTTCTTCCCCGTACCCACACCATCCCTTTTTGTTCCCGTTGTACCTTCTTCTTCTTCCAAGTAAATATTTACAATCTTGACTTAATTACATCCCAATCAGTTGTTCTCAAATAAAATCGGTCTTAAACACAAATAAAAATTTTATCTAGGCTGCAAAAATATGAGATTGTGATGATAGTTTTTTCTTCTGTCTTCAATCTCTTTCCTTGTCTTCAATATTATAGATTTGAGCCACCATTGATTTTCCTTCATTTTTAATCTTTGAAATTCGGAGGTGAAAACCAACATCCCTTGTTCTACCATTGATTTTCCTCGATTTTCAACAGCCCCTGTTCCGTCATTCATTTTCTCCATTTTCAATATCTGTTCTGCTATTATTTTTCTCCATTTTCAATATCAGTTCTGCCATTGGTTTTCCTAAAAAAAGAAAAAGACCAACAACCCTTGCTTGTGAATGAGGGTAGTTTCCCTTATACTTGGACCACAAGAATGTGAAAACAAATGGCGTTAGCGATGCTTTGACTGTGTTCTCTCTGTTCGCCGACAATTATGGTGAGGTTAGTAGTGACCGGCTTAGAATTGAAAGTTAAATTGGATTTGGAGAAATTAATCATTTCCCCTTTTATTTTTCTATGTGGCATAATAATTGACCTGGAGCTTAAGCGGTTTCATTTTCTTGACGTGGCGTCATACGTGTAGGAGATTGTATTACACGTACTAGTGGCCTCGTGTGATAAGCATTTAGTATACACGATTTGAAAGAGTATAAGTATTCAAATGGCAAACTATTAAGTTTGGGGAGCGACATGATAAAATGGGACAAATATAAATGCCATTAGGTCATTCTGCCTTTTTTGAAGTTACAACTTCCACTTATATTATAGATAAATATGTGTGACTCCCATTAGTATAAAAAATCATATGCATTGCCATTATATGTAGAAGTTGAACTCTATTTTGTATATTTATATATCAAAATTCATATCTATGTTTACTTCTCTAGTTGGTAAACATAGATTATACACTAATTACACACGTGCGCGCATACACACACACACACACACACACACACACACACATATATATATATATATATATATATATATATATATATATATATTCACTAGTTATTTCTAGTTTAAGCGGTTAGGTAAGCGATTATTTAGGTTACTGCAACAACAATCGGTCCTAGAACAGAATCGGGTTCAGCGCTGCAAACTTTCCAGGAAAGTACTATGTCTACATTCAGCTTAGCTGGGCATTTTGATACATAATCACTTTTGGGGTACCATTGAAGTTGGATCGCATTGTGAAACTTTTTGCAAAGTGTATCTACTCGAATTTGAAGTAGTTAAATATCTTCAATCCAACTTCAGAATTCAAATCTGAAGTTCTTTTATCTTTCAAATGCAACTTCAAAATCTGAATTTTAATTGGTTCAACCTATTGAATGCAACTTTGTCATGCCCCAACCTCGGGGAGCACGACTGGTGCTCAACCGAGTGAACTCGATCGAGCAAGCCTACTAGACACTTTCTACCCAACTCACTTATGATCAAGAGGAGTCATGCTTTCATTAGTTAAATAATAGGAAGATCATAACATTACCAAATCGCATCATTGTTAAGTTTCAAAATACACACATTCTTATGATTGAGTGAAGCGAGAGTCCAAAACACAACATAACCCGTTGACCTTTCCAATACTTATATACAAGCCATATAGTATCTAGGAAGCCCCAAGATAGATACAAAAGTGACGATAACAAGGCCCCAGCTATACCTCAAGTGCAATACATAAAGGACCAAAAGATGTATGACCTCGAAGTAAAATGGGGCTCACCAAGACTGATGGGAGGAAGATGCACCGCTAATGCTGATCAACACTTCCTGATATGGAGCCACCTGCATTCATTTAAGACGCAGCGGCCCCGATAAAAGGGATGTTAGCATCGTTAAATGGTACTAATATGTATAACTAAACACAATCTCATTAGAATGAACAATAATACAAGAAGGAGATAATCACAAGTTCAATAAAGGGCTTCAAATAATACTAAAACATCAAATACTATTAGGTTGGGAAATATTTAGTGTTGATATGCCATAAATCCACAATACCACTGTGTTCTTACACGTAGTCCAGTCTCGACCCGATCGGCTAGATCATCTCATTTAGACATCAACCATATCCATAATTTTCACTTATCATTTCCAGCATAGTTACCACCATGTATGCGGTATGACATCCGATCACGGCCCGATCGACTAAGCTATCTCATTCGAGACATCTACCATATCCACAATATCAATCAATCATGTCTCAATTCATATTTCTTTCCCATCATTCAATACGTTAGTGTGAGTGGCCTCATTTATAACGGCATTCTTGGCACCTGGCCGTATTTAACAATTCAAGTTTTTCCTTTTTCACATTCAATATTTCATTATATTCAACAACAATCAGGCCTATCATGTAAGACGTTAGTACCCGTATGGGTTAACTTGGAGAATCCTAAGCACATAGAGACTTTTCATACAATTTGGTATAACAACCATTTATTCAATTTTTGATATGAAGTCTAAACCTTTCTTAAGACACTTTCAATTTTTTAGATACATCCTCAAATGACAAGATGACATGGTAAGCATTTAGAATAAATATTGAACATATATCATTCAACACGGCACATTAGGAATAATCAATTCTAATATGATCAAATTAAGGACTTACACCAGCTACACAAACACCGAGGTATTAGATTCTAAGAAGAAGAGGTTTTAGTCATACATATCTCAATTGAGCCTCTTAAAATTGTAGGATGTTTAGGAATATTACCAACTTCAATCTATTTTAGCAATATAGCAAATTTGAATCCAAAATTAGGATAACGAGCATAATTCTAGCTCACTTGAGTATTCTATCACATACTTTGTGTGTATTAAGGTTTCATGGACGCTTTTTATAAAAGACTCCACCAACCCATGTCCCGTTCTTTTCTACCTTTAACCACAACCTCCCCACATACCTTAGGAACACATGCATGCAAGGTAATCACTCTCATTCCTATCAATTATCTTACTATGGTTTATTCTAGTTACATTTTGAAATTAAGAATTTGGTGATATAATCTTACCTCATAGCAAGAATTGAAGAGCAAAATTTGATGGGGATCACATTATCCCTCTAATACTCACTTTCTCTCTCTAAAGATATTAGAAAATTAGCTCAAAGTAGCCCCTTACACCTATTTTAATGAAGTGGGGTTGGGTTTTAAAACCCAAAAATTGAAGCTCCGAAATAGGTTTTGCGGTTGCATATGTGATCGCATAATAGTTATGCAGTCTGCAAAATGACTGCGAAAAGTGGCCCTAAGAACTAGGCTGGTCTGCTTTACTTTGTGACCATTATGCGGCCCGCAGACCTATTCCGCAATCACATAATGTTCCACAGAACTTTCCTCCACAAAAGTCTAAGGAAAGTGCGGCCTACGAAATAGTTATGTGGTCGCATAATTGGCCGCACAATTGACCTCAAAATTCGCCAAAAAGACAGTTTCACATTGCAGTCATTCTGCGGCTGCATAATGGGCCGTAGAAATGCCTGCTTCCCCAAAAATATTTCCTTCAACTCCCCAGCATGTTGTTCAATCCAATAAGTCCGATCCGTGAGGAGCTTTCTACTATTATTAACCTCGATGCCTTCTTCAACATCACAGAATTTGGATTTTTAGGAAAAATTTTACATGGCCTTCCAAACTTTAGATTTCAAATATTAAGTTCTGAAATATAAATTTGTTCTTCGTATTTAAACGATCTAATACATTCTGCAATGCTCAAATCTACTCCCAAATGAGCTCAAATTTGAAACATAATGTCATACCCCAAACCTGGGCCTAGACGTAACATGACATTTGGTGCCTGATTACATGTGAAGAGAGAACCAATTGGCTGGTTGAATCAACATGTGGTATCATAACATACTGAATACAAAAGATAAACTAACACATGGTGATATAGTGAAAGTCTGGATGATATAAATCAAAGTGCGGTAAAACTAATACAATTTTAAAACATATTTGCAGCCAACATAGCTTAACATGAAAAGCCTGAGACTCTGTCTAACTCTTATTCTAGTCTATGAAGTCTCTAATGAAGTACTGAAAACACTGACTGCATGTAAATACTGAAAGACTGTAAAGTAATGATAACGCCCCGAAAGAACTAGAGATTACCAAATAGCTGGTACGAGAATCCTAGCGATCTGAATCATCAACCTGTAAATCATTAACTGCATTGTGAGATGTAGGCCACCGGCAAAAGCGATGCTAGTATATTTAAATTGCACTGGTATGTAAAGAAACTGAAAGAAAAAATTATAAATGCTGAAATTAAAACTAAGTTGCTAATTGAGACTTAAATATTGATACTAAAATGATAACTAGATAACTATTGAAACAGAAACTGAAACGACAACTAATAGCTGGTAAATGTTAACTAAAATGATAACTGATAACTGAAATGATAACTAAATCAATAATTAATAATTAATAACTAAAATAATAACTGATAACTGGTAGTTGAAATGATAACTGATAACTAAACTGAACAGGGGAAGTAAGGATATGAATACTCCCTCTTCTGAATGATGAACAACCTGTTTATCTGAATATTAAACGGCAGCCTCAATCCCAAAATATATATGTGCACAACTGCGGCCTCGGGCCCAAGTATACGAATATATAACTGCGACCTCAGGTCCAAAATGCATAGAGAATAAACTACGCCCTCAGGTCCAAAGATGCATAAAGCATAAATTGTGGCCTCGGGCCTAAAGATGCATAAAGCATAAACTGCGGCCTCAAGCCCAAAGATGCATAAAGCATAAACTGTGGTCTCAGACTCAAAGATTCATAAAGCATAAACTACAGCCTCATGCCTAAATATGCATAAAGTATAAACTGCAGCCTCAGGCCCAAGGACAAGTGTTCAACATTAAGGAACTGAGAATCATACTGAAATACATGATGCTGAAATATTGAATCATACTGAGTTACATGATACTTGAATTCTCACACTAAGTTACATAATACTAAATTGGACTTGATTGACACATGTATTCTTGAACTTATTATGAACACTGAAATTTTAACTATTTATGGCATGCTGAGTAAGCTATACTGAGAATCAGGGACATCAAGCCCAAGTCTATATTTAATACGAACTGAGATCACATCACTTAGAATGAAAGTCATGAACGAGTTATGAAACTAGAGAAAAGAAGTTCTACAATTGTTCAAAGAATTAGGCTAAACTATTGCTTTTTAGGCAATTAGTCATGTAGGAAAGGAACATAATGTAGGGAGAATTATTAACTTTCTCAAACATAGAGAGTTAGCCTCACATATCTTAACTTCCTGCTCTTGAGTATAATACAATATTTGTCAATCCTTTCAACTTTTATCTAAATCAATACAAGTCAAAGGGATTCCATATTAGCAATAATTCTCATGTTTTAGTCACTTCAGCATCTTATCAAACACTTGGTGAGAATAAAGCTTCACGGTCCTTATTAATGGTGTCTCTATACCCAATAACCCATTCTCTTGTTCCTAGGTAAGTTTTGAAATCTCAAATGGTTATAATCAACATTAATCTTTATCACCCTTAAAGTAAACAACACCCTTAACCAATAATCAACAATCAACACTCCAAACCTATAGTCGTTCATGCTTTTCTATCAAACTCATCAATATCTCATGAACTAGGGTTTAAAATCATTAAACCAATGCTAGAATGAATTAGAGGGTGAAGACATTGCATTTTTGATGTTCAATCTTCTTGAATTCGGGTTCTAGCATTTCTTCTCTAAAAAATGATGCCACAATTAAATATATAATAATATGGAGGGTTTACCCATGTTAATAAGATGTTGAAAATTTTAAATTAACTTAGAATCACTATTAGAACTTACCTTGGGTAGTAGAAAGACCCGTAAGGAGTTAGGTTTTTGAGAGTTCTCCTTTCTAGAGAACGTTTATATGGTTTGAGTGGGGGACAAAATATGGAATTAATATAACCCCCCACGAGCGCGCCTATGCTTTTGGAGACCTGACCGTACTACTGACCGTGCAAAATGGCAGTAACACTGCCTCAAAATTAGCACGATCGCGCTATGGGCGCGCTACCAGGCGCGCATATCACATACTATTCTGTAAAACGCACATAACATTTTCCACAGATATCCATTTGGGTTCCCTAATATATAGTTGAAAATCTATTTCAATATCCTAAAACTTTCATTCTTTGAGTTTCCCCAAATTCCTTACACATTTTCACTAAACCATGTTGGAAGATAGACTTTCTACAAACTTAGTCAATTTTGTCAAATCTTATGCACCTCACTTTCCATCTTGATTTTGAAACAACTATTTTACCCACAATCATCCCGATGGGACTTCACATGTCCAAAACATAACCTTAATATTCCTTTAACTCATTCATATCTAAGCCGAATTTACGGGGTGTTTACAATATCTCCCCTTTGGGATCATTCGTCCATGAGTGATTGTCCTGACTATAACTTCTTCTAACTCTAGACCTTAAATGGGTCTAGTGAAAACATGAACTTTCATTAACACTTTATACTAAACTGAATGAGTACATGATTACTAAACTATTGTGATACTGCGCTGAATGACTATTGCATTGACTGAATATTAGTCTGCCTTGGATACATGAATACTGAACTAACATGGATATATGAATATTGAACCGACACGAATATTTGAGTAATCTAAGTACTAATCTCGCCTGAATGTCTAAGTATTGGACTAACATGAGTAGCTGAGTATTGAGCTGACATGAGTATTTGAGTACTGAATTGACATGAGTATCTGAGTACTGAACAGGCATGAGTATCTGAGTGTTGGAAACTTGAATGTTATAACATGACGCATGAAATATTAGATGTACCACTGATAGTCGCAAACTCGACCCTTAGGAAGAGTAGGCTCTAATTACTTTTACACGATAGTGATTTTTCGGGGTCAATTCCTCAGAGAGCATGATATTGGAGTCAAGTATTTTTGGAGACTAATTAAGCGTTGTAGCTCCTAATTTTGCTTCTAACTTTTTTGGGTTTTTCTTCAATTATCAACTAATGATTTTAACTACAATTATAACTAGATTTGTTAAATGATAACTTTAAGATGTATGCAATAAGGAAAGAACACTAGGGTCGTAGCACTTGCCTAGGTGACTAATTAACGGGTAATGAATCTCAATACAAGGATGACAATATGGGTTACATGGTTAACCATTGCACTTAACTCTCACTCTCATACCTCTCAGTAAAGAGAGTGATTTTGCCCAATTGACTCTCTCGAGACCAATCGAGTAGTTTAATTTGCCCAAGCAACTAATGGCTCAAGTAGGGTAATTACTCTCTCAAGGTTTAACCCGTTACTTGGGCCTACCATTCTCATTGGTCCATCCCAAATCCTTGTTGGGTTGATTGAGAGGTCATACACTCTCTTTCTCAAGCAAAGTCAAAACCCACTAAGCTAGACTTAGTGTTTGCAACCACCAAATCTTAGTGAAAATATACAATCAACCCAAATACCATACATCCAATATCATCCAAGAATTAATCAACAATACCCATTAATTACCCACACTAGGGTTGATCCACAACTCTAGCTAATGGGTTAGCTAGTCATAGAATCAATAGAAAAAGAAGAAATAATGGTAGAGATTAACATAATATTGAATTATAAATCTAATACAACTAATTCCACGTTCAAAACAAAGTAAAATAGCCCAAAATAGGCAAAAATATGTTGCCTCGTGCTCAACTACTCATACAATGTATCCAAACTTAACCTAAAAAAGTAAAATATTCTATTTATACTACCCAAGAAAATTTGGACAAAAATACCCCTGAGGGTCTGTCGTGGACTGCATGAAAATAACATGCGGCCACGTAGGGTAAAAGGTCTACCAAAGTTGAGCTTCTGGACCTTGGACGTGGACGGTCTGAAAATGTCACGCGGCCACGTAGGTTGCGTCATGCGAACCACGTGGAAATGTTGCGCGGCTGCACTGTTGAGTCGTGCGGACCGCGTGGAAATATTGCATGGCCGCACTGTTGTTTGTCCTTCTATGCTAGTTCTCTAATCTTTCTTCCACGCGGACCGCACTGTTTTGGAGTGCGGCCGCGTGTGATTTTTGCCTTAGAATATTTTTAGTGCCTTCAGCATTGCGGACCACGTAGATATGGATGTAGTCCGCATGAAATTATGTCCCATTATCAGGTCCTCTGATCCTCACCTGTGCGTCCTCATGGCAAAACAGTATGGACCGCACAGGTTTCTTGACTTGAGCACTTTTAAGATCTTCTTATACGGCCGCATGACAAAAGGTTGTGGCCCGCAATAGTCTTTCAATTCACATTTCAGTTTATCTCTTGATGCTTGGCAGATTTCACTCCTTCCTGAGTCGATTTGTGCTCTTTGAAATCTAATCGTTCAAATTTGCAATCAAGCGCAACTTGTAAGCAATTGAGGACTAATTTACATTAATTTATACACAAAGCTTAGGCAAAGAGGGGTATAAATCATGTAAAAATCACAGTTATCAACCACCACTAGTTCTTGTGGCAACTCTAACTCATAAGCTTATTGACCGATCCTTCGCAAGAATATATGGCCTATTATAGTTGAGACTATGCTTTCTCTTCTTCCCAAATCTCATAATGATTTTCATAAGTGGAGCTTTAAGAAACACCTAATCAAATGATTCTTTCAAGATGAGCAAGATAATCCTGTTATAATTTCCAAATTGACCATCTCCACAAAAAAATTGTGTATTCTATGGTAATGTGTATTCTATGGTAAAATATTAGGGTTTTTTTTTGGTTTCTCAACTTTCACTTACTGGTAATTCGGACACTTGTCCACAAAGTCTACAACGTTCTTTTTCATGACGTTACACCAATAAATATCCTTATAATGATGACACATATTTGGGGCACCTAGATGGAAAGAATACCTTAAATTATGGGCTTGTAACATGATCTTCCCTCTTTAGGTCCATCTATGTCTTGAACACACAATATGTCCTGATACCTCAGATTATCATCATCTCCCCCTTATTCAAAATCCATCATCTTATACTTGTGAATCTTCTCTTTCAACTGCAACATGTAGGTATCATCAAATTATTTCTGCTTCTCAATGGCTACTAAGGGGGGACAAGTCCTGTTCTAAACAACAACTCCGTTATCTTTAGAGTCCGAAGTCAAACTCCTATCTTGGCTAGTGAACTTCTTTTACTAGAGTTCTCTTATCTACCTCAATCATGATCATGAGTTATACTTCCCACACTTTATCTTCTTAAGAACTTCCTGAAAATAATTATAGAATTGTTGTGAGCTGTGTCTTTAACCAATACTCTGAAGACTAGAGTCTTGTGCAAAGACACTACCCTCATGATACATAACAAGGAATGATTCTATAGCTTTCTGTGATCACTTTATCATCAATAACTAAACTCGGTTATCATTCTACTCACTTTGTGCTTCTGACACACGCTGGACATAATCTATGTGGTAATTATACAATTCTCCCTCATTACCGAACTGATTTTCTTTTTCATATCCCATGCTAACTATTCAGATTTCAAATCTCTAACTGGACTTATTGAAAATTTTCCCTGAAATTCAATTTTGGCTGCTCTTGGTTCTCATTGCATAAATCATATCTTCTAGTCATTTGCATGAGTTCTACGAAAAATACATCTCTGATAATAACAATTGTTTTTGACTCCTTGGTATTTTACCCTTAGGTTCTTTTCTGTCCAAAACTATAGTGACCAATGTTAGGGTCTGACATCTGAATTATCATCATCCAACTTATGGCTCTATTTTCAAGAATTAAATAAAGTTTTTCTAGGAGGTAAAACACATATGGATACACTACCATGCACAAACTTATCCTTCAAAGTATACCACCATCTGATAAATCACTTCCTGCTCCATATGGTGAGTCTTGGTCTTAATTCGGACCTAAAACATGCTAAGATTTTGCTATAATCACTATTACTTAAACTTTATTTGAGAACGCATATGCATCACTATATACTCACAAGTCATCAGACATTTTGATACACTGAAAATTGGATATTTGGTAAACATATAACTGAATACTGGAGTACTGAATAACCACGAGTTGCTAACTGAAAGATTATATAGTGGTAACTGAGGTAAACTAATAACCATAAATGCTTTTGTACTTTCTAATAAGGTTATGCTTTAATCTGTACTATTATCCATTGCATCCCTCTTTTAACATCCTCTCAAGTCTCATATTTACCAACTTGTACTCCATAACTATACCTTAATTATTAGGCAATTATGCTCTATAGGACCTTAGGTTTCTCCTGCGCGTCGCTTGGGCATCCAATACGTTTAGAATTTGATAGGAAGAGAAGGTTGACTATTGTTCTAAGCTTCATGGTACGATCTAGAGTAGAAAGAAATGAGACAATAATGAATGTCTTGGTAGTTAACCATTTATATGAGTGGCCGGCACACACATATAAAGGAAACTCCACTAGATACAACTTCATAGACTCCTTAGGACTATTGAACCTAGTCCTCTAATACCAAGCTTTGTCACGCCCCAAACCTGGGCCTGGACATAACATGACACTTAGTGCCTGATTATATGTGATCAAGCAAACCAATTGGCTGGCTGAATCAACATGTGGTATCATAACATATTTAATGCGGAAGATAAACTAACATATGCTGAGATACTGAAAGTCTAGATAATATAAATCAAAGTGCGGAAATACTAATACAGTTTTGAAACATATTTGAAGCCAACATAGACTCTTACTCTAGTCTATAAAGCCTTTAATGAAGTACCGAAAAAATAGACTGCCTAAAAATACTGAAGCCTGTAAAGTAAGAATAAGATGTAAGGCCCCGTAAAATTTTTGTGCATAAAACCTAGTAGCCGTGGTGTCATGGTCCGAATAATGTGTTAGGAATGCGTAGAATTCTTCGCGGCGAGCTTGCTCGCCGCGGTTCGGACCCTTGGTAGTGATTTAAGTTTCAAAAATGTAGAGAATAAAATTTTCCAGAAAAATGTCAAATATGCGGTCAAGAATGCGACCGCAAACCTGACATGCGGACCGCATTCTGACCGCAAATCGTTCCAGAGAGTTTCCCAAAAATCTGTCAAATGTGCGGTCGATATGCGATCGCATGTCAAATCTGCGGTGCATTTTGCGACCGCAGATCAAACATGCGGACCGCATTCTGGCCGTATTCCTTAACAGAAACTTGTAAAATTTGGGGCAATCTGCGGTCATTATGCGGACCGCATGTTGATTCTGCGGTCGCATAGTGACCGCATATTTGACCCCGGCCCAGATTTTTGTAACATTTTGACCCGATCTCTTCTTTAATATAACACCCTTCTTCTTCATTTTATCATATTATCTTACCAAAAATTAGAGAGAGAAGAGAGGGTTTTTAGAGAGAGAAGTTCTTCATCTTCAAAGATTGTTCCAACTAATTAATTCCAAGGGATTCTAGGGCAAGGATTCAACTTCCCCAATATTTTCAAGGTAAAAACCCTAACTATTTTCTTTGATTTTCAGTTTTTATTGGGTAAAGAGAGGTTTGCATATAATAGCTTTTAAAAATAGAATTTTTACACTCATGCATGATTATTAAACTTGATTTCTAGTAAAAAGAAGTGAGTAGAAGTAAGAGTCTTCAAGAACAAGGTTGGCAAGAGTAGGATATCTTGGGTAAGCATAAAGTAGGAGGAAAAATCATCACCGGTATGTATGGCTAATTTTGATTCTTGTGAAATCGCCTATATGTGTGAAGTTTGTTTGTTTCGTGTTAAATTGACAAATTGTGTGAAATTCTTGATGTTGTTGTTGAATATTCAAAGTTTGTTGTTGAGCTATGAGTGATGTAAAATGAGAGTTTAATTTGGCAAAAGAATTGTGAATAATGACTATGATGGCCTATATGGCACCTTGTGGAAAACAAACGAAACACTTGAGAATTGGTTTATTGTGGAAAGAGATGAAACACTAGAATTGTGGAAATATTGTAACATGGTTGTGATATTGCATTGAGAAGAAATTGAGAACATGAGCCAATGTGTAAGTTTCTTATTTGAACTTGTTGAAATTGTGTGTAGTACCTTATCTGCTGTTTGAAATTGTTGTGTTTTCAACTGTAAGGCGGGGTCGTGTTGCGCGCCGCAACGTGGTGAAATAAGGTGTGAGTTGGGGTGATAAGGGTGGCCGAGGTAATAAGGGTGGTCAGGGGCAATAAGGATGGAAAGCGATCGAAATCGCTAATGAAAATTGATACATAAATCAATAATGTGAAATTGTGAAAGGAGACAGCAGGAGAGTTTGCAACCTGTGGGGCACTGATTACCCCTTTGTTTGACTACTTGTGCTTTACGTGATTGATTGGTTATTGTTAAATTGGTTGATTGTAGAAAGTGCTTTGTGTGAGAATTATTTGAAATGAGGAAAATGTGGAAACATGGTTGGGCTGGCTTAATTAATTGTTGATGTAATTTAATGGCTTGAGTTTACTTGGGACAAAGTTTGTCCATACATACCGGTACAATTCAAGTGTACTGACGTCCCTTTTGCCGGGGACGCTACATTCGTGTTATGATTGTAGGTGGATCAGTAGCAGGCACTTCAGCTCATCGGCAGTAGTATCCTTCTCCTTCCACCGCCCGTTTTGGTGAGCCCCTTTCTTCCTCGGGGCCTTGTGTGGTTCATGCCACTCGGTTTAGATTTCATTTTGGTTTTGTAAGGTATAGCCGGAGCCTTGTTACCGGCAAGTATTGTATTTCCCTTTTGTATCCTAGAGGCTCGGTAGACATGTAAACTGTGGGACTCCAGTCTTATGTATATATATTGTGTTATGTCGGGCGTTGTATAAATTGAAATCTTGTTAATGAATCACTCGTATCGTTTTATTTGTTTAATGTGAAATCAATTATGATTAGTAATATATTTGGCTAATGAGAAACAGTCATCACAGGGGTAACGCGTGGGAATGAAAGGCACCCAGGTCCGCTTGACTGGGGCAACCCGGTCAGGCGCCGGTCATGTCCCTCGATTTGGGGCGTGACAAACTTGGTATCAGAGCTTAGGGTTTTAAAGTGTCCTAGGATGTCTCGGAGCCGTGTCTAGTAGTGCCCTTCTTATAGGTGTGTTGTCGACCACATCATATAAGTAGGGGGCTACACGGGCATTTAGGAATTTACCTACTTCTTTGATAATCTATATCGTGCGGTAAAGTGCAATGTGGAGATATCCGTGTCTAATTCGTGCCTTGTTCCCAAATTTTCAGAATATGGCACCTAAGAAGAAGGCTAGACTCGGCCTTAGGGCCAATGCCGACCCAAGTGCAGCTGTTAATCATGTACCCGATGCCGTGGGAGAGAATGACCCACTAGTCCCGAATTTGCCTGGCCCAATCTGTTCAAAACCCAAGTGTCCCTATTCCAGCTGCGGCAGAGGATGCCACCATTCCTCCTGCCAGTGTTCCTGACTCAGATACAGTTCCCGCTTCGGGCTCCGGTATCTCTAATGAAGAACTTAGGGGAGCCATCCATATGTTAACACAATTAGTGGCTGCCCAGGCCCAGAGATCCCATGATGCCCCTGCATCCTCCAGCGGACATGGAGATTCCTTTGGTTCCAGAGTCCACCAGTTCTTGCGATTGGCCCCTCCAGAATTTTCAGGTACCGATCCAGAGGCTGACCCACAGGAATTCCTTGATGAGATATACAAGACCCTCGGAGTGATGAAGGCTACAGATATAGAGGGGGTAGAGTTGGCCTCTTACAGGCTGAAGGGAGCGGCACGTTCATAGTTCGAAATGTGGGAGGATTCCCGTGAGGAAGGAAGCCCTCCGGCCAGATGGGATGAGTTCGTGGATGCATTTATGGACCACTTCTTACCTGCCGAGGCAATGGCAGCCCGTGCCACTGAGTTCGAGGTTCTCAAACAGGGCAGTATGAGTGTTTGGGAGTATCACATGGAGTTCGTAAGGTTGTCCAAGTACGCTCCTCATTTAGTGTCGACCACGGATGCCCGGGTTCGACGGTTTGTTCGGGGCCTTAGCCCTTTGGTAGTGAATGAGGCCGCCACAGCAGCTTTGCACTCAGACATGAACTATGGGAGGATTGTGGGGTTTGCTCGGGCCACAGAGGCCAGGAAATTGAAGATTCGTGCAGACAGAAAGAGAAAGTAGCAGCAGGGCCCGGTCAATGGGTCGTTCGGGGAGATCACTTCCAGGGAAGGGGTCATCAGGGCCATCCCAGTCATATGCTCGGTCCTCCGCGAGTGCACCGCCATCCGTGCACGGTCATCAGCAAGGCAGTTACTCGAGACCTGGTTCGGACAGCAGGAGGTCTCGTCAGTCTGGTCATCCCGGGGTGAGATCCCAGCAGCAAGGGAGACCTACGTGCCCCAAGTGTGGGGAGATTTCATACAGAGACTTGATACCTTGACCTTCGAGTGTGCTTCGGGTGCGGGGTGAGAGGTCACATTCGACGGAGACTGTCGTGCACCCCGTCGGGGTATAGGTAGGGGATCCGCTCGGTCATCCGGTTCTTCGACTGCTACATCATCGGCGCGTACTCCAGCGCAGGAGGGCGTGGTGCGGCTAGGGGTGGAGCTCGGGGTAGGGGTGGACCTAGCCGATTCTATGCATTAAGTGGCCGCCAAAATGCCGAGGCTTCTCCGGATGTTGTTACAGGTATCATGTCTGTTCGGACTATTGATTGCTATGCCCTTATTGATCCGGGGTCCTCCTTGTCTTATGTTACTCCATTTATTGCTTCAAGTTTTGGGATAGAACCCGAACAGCTTCATGAGCCGTTCTCTGTGTCGACACCTATTGGTGATTCTATTACAACCTCACGAGTCTATAGGAATTGTGTTGTTACGGTGGGTGGTCGTGATACCACAGCCGATCTTATTGAGCTTGGGATGGTAGATTTTGATGTAATTATGGGGATGGATTGGCTCTATTCGTGCTTTGCCAAACTTGACTGTCGAACGAGAGTTATGAGGCTCGAGTTCCCTAACGAGCCAATCATTGAATGGAGAGGAAATGGTGTAGTGCCAAGGGGTAGGTTTATTTCCTACCTTAAGGCTTCGAAGATGATTAAGAAGGGGTGTATCTATCACCTGGTTCGGGTAATGGACACCACCTCAGATGTGCCTATCCTCGAGTCCGTGCCAATTGTGAATGAATTTCCTGAAGTGTTTCCAGATGAGCTTCCAGGCATCCCGCCGGATAGGGAGATTGATTTCGGGATCGATGTAATGCCAGATACTCAGCCAATATCCATTCCACCATACAGAATGGCGCCAGCAGAGTTAAGGGAGTTAAAGGAGCAGTCGAGGGATTTATTAGAGAAAGGGTTCATACGACCGAGTGTGTCGCCGTGGGGTGCTCCGGTTCTCTTTGTCAGAAAGAAGGATGGGTCACTTCGAATATGTATTGATTATCGGCAGCTTAACAAAGTCACCATTAAGAATAAATATCCATTGCCTCGAGTGGATGATCCGTTTGACCAATTGCAGGGAGCGAGGTTCTTCTCAAAGATTGATTTACGGTCCGGGTACCACCAGTTGAAAATCAGGGAGCAGGATATTCCTAAAACCGCCTTCAGAACTCGTTATGGTCACTTAGAGTTTTTGGTCATGTCTTTTGGGCTAACTAACGCCCCAGCAGCTTTCATGGACCTTATGAATCGGGTTTTCAAGCCATTCCTAGATTCCTTTGTGATTGTATTCATTGACGACATTCTCATCTACTCTCGGAGCAGAGAAGATCATGCCGTTCACCTCAGAGCAGCATTGCAGACCCTTCTTCAGCATCAATTGTATGCCAAGTTCTCAAAATGTGAGTTTTGGTTGGAGTCCGTAGCTTTTCTAGGGCATGTTATTTCCAGTGAGGGAATTATGGTGGATCCTCAGAAGATTGCGGCAGTGAAAGATTGGCCTAGACCCACGACCCCGACAGAGATTCGCGGCTTTTTGGGTCTGGCAGGGTACTATCGGAGGTTTGTAGAGGGATTCTCAACCCTCGCCTCCCCATTGACTAAATTGACGCAGAAAGCAGTTAAGTTCCAGTGGTCCGAAGCATGTGAGAAAAGTTTCCAAGAATTGAAGTCAAGATTGACCTCGGCACCAGTATTGGCCTTGCCAGAAGGCACAGAGGGATTTGTGGTCTATTGTGATGCCTCCAGAGTCGGTTTGGGATGTGTATTGATGCAGCACGGAAAGGTTATAGCTTATGCTTCCAGACAACTCAAGAACCATGAGAAGAATTATCCGACGCATGATTTGGAACTTGCAGCTGTTGTGTTTGCTTTGAAAATATGGCGGCACTATCTTTATGGAGTGCATGTAGATGTGTTTTCGGACCACAAGAGCCTCCAGTATTTGTTCAAGCAGAAGGAGCTAAATCTGAGACAGCGGCGGTGGTTAGAATTACTCGAGGACTATGATATGGACATATTGTACCATCCAGGGAAGGCAAATGTGGTAGCCGACGCTCTTAGTCGAAAATCCATGGGTAGTTTGGCTCATTTGGGTGTGGATCAGAGACCCCTGGCTCGAGAGGTTTACCAATTAGCCAGTTTGGGGGTTCGTATCTCGGCGTCAGACGAGGGGGATATCTTGGTGCATAATGGAGCAGAATCATCATTGGTCGCGGAAATCAAGGAAAAACAGTTCATGGATCCAACATTGGTTCGGATGAAGGAAGCAATCATGAACTACAAAACCTCAGCATTTGTACTCAGCAGCGAAGATGGTGTATTGCGGTGTCAAGATAGGCTATGTGTTCCGGATGTGGACGAGCTTCGGGAAAGAGTGATGGCAGAGGCTCATACTTCCAGGTATTCTGTGCACCCTGGTTCAACGAAAATGTATCACGATCTCAAGGAGAATTATTGGTGGAACGGTATGAAAAGGGATGTAGCAAGCTTTGTAGCTAAATGTCCGAACTGTCAACAAGTGAAGGCCGAGCATCAACGACCCGGTGGATTAACTCAGCTTATAGAAATACCAAGGTGGAAATGGGAGATGATCAATATGGATTTCGTGGTGGGGTTACCTCGCACTCAGCGTAAGTTTGACTCAATATGGGTGATAGTGGATCGACTCACCAAATCAGCTCACTTCCTGCCTGTCAAGTCCACTGATACCGCGGAGCAATATGCAAGATTGTACATCAAAGAGATAGTAAGGCTTCATGGCACTCCACTTTCTATCATCTCAGATCGCGGGGCTCAGTTCACCGCTAACTTTTGGAAGAAGTTTTAGCAAGGTTTGGGAACTCGGGTGAATCTCAGCACAGCTTTCCATCCACAGACCGATGGACAGGCCGAGCGGACCATTCAGACGCTCGAAGATATGTTGCGGGCTTGTGTCTTAGATTTTAAAGGTAATTGGGATGAACACTTGCCACTGATAGAATTTGCTTACAATAACAGCTATCATGCTAGCATTCAAATGGCCCCGTTTGAGGCATTGTACGGGAGAAGATGTAGATCGCCAATCGGGTGGTTTGAGGTAGGTGAAGCGGAATTGCTAGGGCCGGATATGGTGTAAGAAGCTATGGAAAAAGTCAAGGTTATTCAGGAGAGAATGAAAACAGCACAGAGTCGTCAAAAGTCCTATGGAGACGTTCGTCGAAGGGATTTGGAGTTTCAAGTCGATGATTGGGTGTTCTTGAGGGTATCTCCTATGAAGGGAGTCATGCGATTCGGAAAGAAAGGGAAATTGAGTCCTAGGTATGTCGGGCCATATCGGATCGTTCAAAGGATTGGTCAAGTTGCTTATAGGCTAGAGTTGCCTCCCGAGATGTCAGCAGTGCATCCGGTATTCCATGTGTCCATGTTGAAGAAAGTGATTGGAGATCCATCCACCATCATGCCAGTCGAAGCTATAGAGGTTAATGAAGATTTGTCATATGAAGAAGTTCCGGTTGCCATTCTTGATAGGCAAGTCCGTAAGTTGAGAAATAAGGAAGTTGCCTCTGTTAAAGTATTGTGGCGAAGTCAACAAGTTGAGGAGGCCACATGGGAAGCGAAAAAAGAGATGAAGGAAAAGTACCCCCATTTGTTTGATCAAGCCTAGGAGAAATTAGGTGACCCTCCTACTCTTAGTAACCGTCATCTTGCCTAAGTTGTTTCCCTCTTAGTGTTAGTAAAGTCTCCTTCATTTTGTAATGAATTTAATGTGTTGTCACGTTTGGGTCATTTGAGCCTTTCTTGATAAATGAGAGCCTTATAAAGATTTACGTGTTTAATAAACAACTAATAGTAAGCTTAGATTGGTAATGGTTTGTTAAGTGTACATGGTGTGTTAAAATGGTTAAATAAGGTGAAAATTCATTGAAGTGACTAGTTTATGTGCAATTGTAACAATGTGATAGAATATGGGCATTTGTTGAGGTAAGAAAGTGTATACCAGTTGTGAAAAGTGTTGTAGTTGTATGTTGTTGTTTGGTAATGTGTTTCGGGGGCCCTCTGACAGGTGGATATGTCCATAATACAAAGGAAACTCTTGCGAAATTTTTCTAAAATATAAGAGTTAGTCAAAATTTTGATGGTTGCATATCATGTCTTTCAAAACCAACTCATTTATTTCAAAATCCTCATTCGAGGACGAATGATCTTAAGGGGGGGAGGATGTAAGGCCCCGTAAAATTTTTGTGCATAAAACCTAGTAGCTATAGTGTCATGGTCCGAATAATGTGTTAGGAATGCGTAGAATTCTTCGCGGCGAGCTTGCTCGCCGCGGTTCGGACTCTTGGTAGTGATTTAAGTTTCAAAAATGTAGAGAATTAATTTTTCCGAAAAATGTCAAATATGCGGTCAAGAATGCGACCGCAAACCTGACATGCGGACCGCATTCTGACCGCAAATCGTTCCGGAGAGTTTCCCAAAAATCTGTCAAATGTGCGGTCGATATGCGATCGCATGTCAAATCTGCGGTGCATTTTGCGACCGCAGATCAGACATGCGGTCCGCATTCTGGCCGCATTCCTTAACAGAAACTTGTAAAATTTGGGGCAATTCTGCGGTCATTATGCGGACCGCATGTTGATTCTGCGGTCGCATAGTGACCGCATATTTGACCCCGACCCAGATTTTTGTAACATTTTGACCCGATCTCTTCTTTAATATAACACCCTTCTTCTTCATTTTATCATATTATCTTACCAAAAATTAGAGAGAGAAGAGAGGTTTTTAGAGAGAGAAGTTCTTCATCTTCAAAGATTGTTCCAACTACTTAATTCCAAGGGATTCTAGGGAAAGGATTCAACTTCCCCAATATTTTCAAGGTAAAAACCCTAACTATTTTCTTTGATTTTCAGTTTTTATTGGGTAAAGAGAGGTTTGCATATAATAGCTTTTAAAAATAGAATTTTTACACTCATGCATGATTATTAAACTTGATTTCTAGTAAAAAGAAGTGAGTAGAAGTAAGAGTCTTCAAGAACAAGGTTGGCAAGAGTAGGATATCTTGGGTAAGCATAAAGTAGGAGGAAAAATCATCACCAGGTATGTATGGCTAATTTTGATTCTTGTGAAATCGCCTATATGTGTGAAGTTTGTTTGTTTCGTGTTAAATTGACAAATTGTGTGAAATTCTTGATGTTGTTGTTGAATATTCAAAGTTTGTTGTTGAGCTATGAGTGATGTAAAATGAGAGTTTAATTTGGCAAAAGAATTGTGAATAATGACTATGATGGCCTATATGGCACCTTGTGGAAAACAAACGAAACACTTGAGAATTGGTTTATTGTGGAAAGAGATGAAACACTAGAATTGTGGAAATATTGTAACATGGTTGTGATATTGCATTGAGAAGAAATTGAGAACATGAGCCAATGTGTAAGTTGCTTATTTGAACTTGTTGAAATTGTGTGTAGTACCTTATCTGCTGTTTGAAATTGTTGTGTTTTCAACTGTAAGGCGGGGTCGTGTTGCGCGACCGCAACGTGGTGAAATAAGGTGTGGGTTGGGGTGATAAGGGTGGCCGAGGTAATAAGGGTGGTCAGGGGCAATAAGGATGGAAAGCGATCGAAATCGCTATTGAAAATTGATACATAAATCAATAATGTGAAATTGTGAAAGGAGACAGCAGGAGAGTTTGCAACCTGTGGGGCACCGATTGCCCCTTTGTTTGACTACTTGTGCTTTACGTGATTGATTGGTTATTGTTAAATTGGTTGATTGTAGAAAGTGCTTTGTGTGAGAATTATTTGAAATGAGGAAAATGTGGAAACATGGTTGGTTGGCTTAATTAATTGTTGATGTAATTTAATGGCTTGAGTTTACTTGGGACAAAGTTTGTCCATACATACCGGTACAATTCAAGTGTACTGACGTCCCTTTTGCCGGGGGCGCTACATTCGTGTCATGATTGTAGGTGGATCAGTAGCAGGCACTTCAGCTCATCGGCAGTAGTATCCTTCTCCTTCCTCTGCCCGTTTTGGTGAGCCCCTTTCTTCCTCGGGGCCTTGTGTGGTTCATGCCACTCGGTTTAGATTTCATTTTGGTTTTGTAAGGTATAGCCGGAGCCTTGTTACCGCAAGTATTGTATTTCCCTTTTTGTATCCTAGAGGCTCTGTAGACATGTAAACTGTGGGACTCCGGTCTTATGTATATATATTGTGTTATGTCGGGCGTTGTAAAAATTGAAATCTTGTTAATGAATCACTCGTATCGTTTTATTTGTTTAATGTGAAATCAATTATGATTAGTAATATATTTGGTTAATGAGAAACGGTCATCACAGGGGTAACGCGTGGGAATGAAAGGCACCCAGGTCCGCTTGACTGGGGCAACCCGGTCAGGCGCCGGTCATGTCCCTCGATTTGGGGCGTGACAAATGCCCCGAAAGAATAGGGATTACCAAAAAGATGGTACGAGAAACCTAGCGCTCTGAATCATCAACCTGTAAATCATTAACTGCATCGTGAGATGCAGGCTCCCAGCAAAAGGGATATCAGTACATTTAAATTGCACTGGTATGTAAAGCAATTGAAAGAAAGAATTATAAATGCTGAAATTGAAACGGAGCTGATAACTGAGAATTGGTAATTGATACTAAAATGATAACTATTGAAACAGAAACTGAAACGATAACTGATAGCTGGTAACTGAAAACTAAAATGATAATTGATAACTGATGACTAAAATGATAACTGATAAATGAATGGATAACTGATAATCGATAATTAAAATGATAACTAATAAATGAACTGCTAACTGATAACTGAAATGATAACTGATAACTTAACTAAACAAAGGAAGTAAGGATATGAATACTCCCTCTTCCGAATGATGAATAACTTATTTATCTGAATATATATATATATATATATATATATATATATATATATGTATATATATATATATGTATATATATATATATATATATATATATATATATATATATATATATATATATATATATACATATACATATATATATATATATATATACATATATATATATATATATATATATATATATATATATATATATATATATATATATATACAATTGTGGCCTCGGGACCAAGTATACGTATACATAACTGCAACCCCAGGTCCAAAATGCATAGAGCATAAAATACGACCTCAGGACCAAAGATGTATTAAGCATAAACTGCGGCCTCAGGCCCAAATATGCAAAGCATAAACTGCAACCTCAGGCACAAAGACAGGTGCTAAACATTCAGGAAGTGAGGATCATACTAAAATACATGATGCCGAAATACTGAATTATATTGAGTTACGTGATACTTGAATGTTGAATCACACTAAGTTACATAATACCAAATAGGACTGGATTGAGACATGTATTCTTGAACAGATTATGAACACTGAAACTTTAACTGTTTATGACATGTTGAATAAGCTATATTGAAAATTAGGGACATCAAGCCTAAGTCTATATTGAATACGAATTGAGCTCACAAAATTCAGAATTAAAGTCATGAACGAGTTATGATGCTAGAGAATAGAAGTTCTACAACTATTCAAAGAATTAGGCTAAACTATATTTCTGAGGAAATTAGTAACGGGAAAGGAACTTAATATAGGGAGCTATTAAAATGTTCAAACATAGAGAGTTATCCTCACATACCTTAACTTCCTGCTCTTGAGCATAATACAACATTTGTCAACCCTTTCAACTTTAATCTAAATCAATACAAGTCAAAGGGATTCTGTCACGACCCAAACCCCGGTCGTGATGGCACCCAACACATTGCTAGGCAAGCCCGACAATGTTATCCTTTTTACCAGCCAATTATGAATTAATACAGATCGACTAAACGTTAACAACTTATTTTCATGTCAAACCATTAAGTGCGGAAATAGAAACAAATAGAATACAGCCCCAACCAATCGTGGTGTCACAAGTCTGAGCCTCTACAGATGAGATATCCTACACAATCAAGTCTAGGCAGAATGAAAACAACAAAATGATAAGGAGGGAGAGATCAGGTCCTGCGG
Source organism: Nicotiana noctiflora (assembly GCA_032618575.1). NCBI lineage: Eukaryota > Viridiplantae > Streptophyta > Magnoliopsida > Solanales > Solanaceae > Nicotiana > Nicotiana noctiflora. The sequence goes on from JASVEL010014164.1 coordinate 762,765, forward strand.
ACGTCGGCAGCTACCTCGAAGTCTCCTCAGAATAGTAGTAGTGAAGCAGCTGCGATAGCTCAACTACCCTCCTGAACCTGTGTATCTGCACAAAAAGTGCAGGGGAGTGGGGTGAGTATATTTCAACTCAGTGAGTAATAATAATAAACAAAAACTAAAAATAAGAACACTTGTAGCATCACTAAACAGTTCTAAGGGTAACCTCATAGGTAAGTCATCTCTACAGTGAATAATCTCACAACGGTCCCACACTGACCTAATCCTCACTCATACTGTTGCGACGTGTAGCCCGATCCAATATATATGTATAATGCTGCGACGTGTAGCCCGCTCCAATATATATAACGTTGCGGCGTGCAACCCGCTCCATTTAACGTCGACGACGCTCACTGGGGGTGTATACAGACTTCGGAGGGGCATCCCTCGGCCCAAGCGCTATAATACTGCGGCGTGCAGTCCGATCCACACATATATCACTGCGACGTGCAGTCCGATCCATTATATGCGTGCAGTCTAATCCAATATATATATACATATATAACTATACTGCTGCGGCGTGCAGCCTGATCCCATAATATACACCAGCGCTCATTGAGAATGTGTGCAGACTCAGACTCCGAAGGGGCTCCTACAGCCCAAGCCAATGATACTGCGGTGTGAGTCCGGTCCACATGTATGTTACTGCGGCGTGCAGTCCGATCCAATATATATAATGCTGCGGCGTGCAGCCCGATCCAATATATATATATATATAATGCTGGGGCATGCATCCCGAACCAATATATATAGGTATATCAATACCTCATAGTGGGTCCTCGACCCCATCTCAGTCAATATAGACTTGGCCTCTTAGGCCCACTCATCTAGAACAGGGAATCCCACCCCAGGTAGTCTCTCTCAAAGTGCACATCTAGTACTGGCCCATGATATGCTATATAGCTATATTTACGGCTGAGTGTATGTATCCCGCATGATATAAGGGTCACCTAGCTCTACAGGCTTCCCTAATACTATACAGATCGTTACAAGGCCCCAAACATGGCTACTAGCCCAATTACACAGTTATAAGCTCGACCTCAGTCATGATCAACAATATAGTACTATCAATTGGGAAGGACCAAGTCCAAATCCCCAGTTACAATACCACTACGCTCGTCACACGACGCGTGTTTCATCTCTACATAGCACTGGATAGCGCAAGTACGGGTTTCAAACCCTCAGTACATCATTTACTACCAACACTTACCTCGAACCGGCCAAAAGTCTTAGCTCGCCTTGCATTTTCCTCGCAAATTGACCTCCTCGGGTGCCAAATCTGATCAAAACCAATAAGAATACATCAAAATAGGCTAATGAATCATAACCTAATCGAAAGGACTCGAAAAACACCCAAAAACACGAAGTTGCCAAAACCCGAGCCATGGGTCAGCTTCTCGAAAAATTATGAAACTCATATTTTCAGAATCCTCGTCTCGCCACGAGTCCGTACATATAAAGTTCATCAAAATCGGAGTTTATTTGACCCCTCAAATCACCAAATCTTATTTTCAAATCCCTAGGCCTAAATCCTCAATTTTTCTACAATTTTCATGCTCAAATCCATACATAATTGATGTACTTAACTCAAAATAGGTAGGGATAACTTACCTTCACATTGATGATTAAAATCCCTCTTGAAGCTCTCCAAAATCATCCAAACCAAATGAAATAAATGAAAGAAATAAACCAATTTCGTGTAATAAAGAATCTGCCCGTGCTTCGTCGAGTTGTACCTTGCACCTGTGCTATACCAGTAGTACATCCTATTGCTCCAGCAGTCACGTTTCGTCTATCAAGACTTCTAGTACCGATGTCCAAATTACGAGTTCTTTAGCTTTCTGGAAACTAGACACGAAGGTCTAAAACTTTTGTGTTTTGAACGTTTTGTGATTCCTTATATATTACATGATATGAGCTCCCAAGTAGCCTACTAGCGCTGAAAATCTGCTGCATTTCAGCAACTTTTTCCAAAACCAAAAATTCCCGTTAGGCATCCGAAATCACCCCGAGGCCCTCGGGACCTCAACCAAAAACACAAACTCAACCTAATACTTCATTCAAACTTGCTCGGATCATAAAAACGCTACCTTAAACATAAAAAATCACCAAAATCCTTGAATTCGATTCAAACTTAAACTTAAACTTTCAAAATTCACATTCGATCAAAAACCCGACCAAACGATGTCCTAATGACCTAAAAATTTGTAGATCTATCCAAAATCACCTAACGAAGCTACTGCAACTATCGGAATTCCATTACGACTCCCGAATCAAAATATCACCTATCGATCAGATTCCGCCAAAATTACAACTTCGCCAAAATAGGCTAACTTCTTCACCGGACCTCCAAAATTACTTCTAATTGTCAATCCTCTAACTCATAAGTCAATATTGGGTTGACTTTTCCAACTTAAGCTTTCCTTAAAGAGATTAATTGTCCCATTTCCTACCAAAATCGATCCGGATTGACTCAAAGCTTGCACACAAGTCACATTCGACGTTACGGACTTGCACCAACTTTTGGAATCGCATTCCGACCCCGATATCAAAATTTTCACTTTCGGTCGAATTTTCTCATAAACCTTCAAATTCCTATATTTAGCCAAATGACTTCAAAATGACCTCCGGACATCTAAATTCACTTCCGATCGCGTTCCCAACTCCAAAATCACCATACGGATCTATTCCCAGACTCGAAATCCCAAACGGAAATCTATAACTCTAAAATGCCTTCCAACCCAAATTTATGAAATTCTTCTAAAATACTAACTTCCACTATATACGTCGGAATTCTCACAGGTTATCAAAAATAAAATCCGGACATACTCCCAAGTTCAAAATCATCATACGAGCATGCTGGAACTTTCAGATACCAATTCTGAGGCATTTACTCAAAATTCCAATCCTAGTTCATTTCTTCAAACTTTAAGCTTTCAAAATGAGAATTTCCATTTAGATTTGACTCCAAACTTCCTGAATTTTAATTCTAACCATACACACAAGTCAATATACCTGAGATGAAGATTTTCATGTCCCCACTCTACTGAATGACGCGCCGGAGCTCAAAACGACCGGTCGGGTCGTTACAATCTCCCCCACTTAAACATACGTTCGTCCACGAACGTGCTGAGAACTACAATGATGTAGTCTCAAATAACTTGTTTAACACATCATGCGCCTTCCCGTGCTACCACTACTTGGTTGAGCACATTAGCTATATAATTTTGTAGATATAATTCTTTATTCAAGCGAATAAGCCATTAGACCAATTCCAACATCCTTAATTTCCTGCCAAGTCACTTTCCATCATTCGACGACCATATCAATCTCCACACGTTGTACCCAAACATTAATGCATAACTTTGTTGAATTCACACTTTGCATCACTTTACTCATATGACCACAGTAACATTCTTTATTTTCCGCAGTTGCCTACAATACCCAAATACCGATGGAAACCTCTTATTAGTTGAAATCTTATTCCAACACTTTCATATACTGCCAACGATAAATAAAACATGTGATAAACCGTAACAATTCCTCATATCAACCATTTATGAAGTCATTTCTCTTTTGACTGACATTACAACAGATTTTGGAGCCAAACCTCGATATTACCTTTCTATCTAGCTGAAATCACGTATGTTCGCACTCATTAATGACTCAAACGATCATTTTCAATATAACACATCACACTGGTAATTTGACACCTCCTCATCGGCCTAAGCCACGATGAGCACAACACAGGCTCCAATAAGAAATGATCTGAACACACTCGAATCATGACAACTGACTCACACAAAAGAGCTGTAATTCAAATTCTTCAATACCATCACAACACATAACTGAGATCTCGTCTCACATCATAGAATTAGAGTACCCGAATCCTCCTCGAAAGGTCATAACATCACGTGGCCTTGCCACAACTCATGATTCTATCCAAACACTATTACTCCCTGAAGCACCTCAAGCATGCTCATAACGGTGAGCCACACACATATTTAGGTCTAAACTCAACCAATCAATCACACCCGCGGTGATAAAATTAATATATGCTATAAATTCCTGAAAGGACACAACCGATGTGCTATTCGCCGAGTGGTACCCAATACGGACTTTTCCTCAGAAGCCATGAAATATTGTATACAAGGTAACATATAGGAAACTATTCTCCACATCACACTATTGCGGCGCGCAACCCATTCCAATAACATACCCGTGGTGGCGTGCCACCCGATCCAGATACCATACATGTGGCGGCGTGCCACCCGATGCAGATAACCCGTGGCGGCGTGCCACCCGATCCACGCATAAATCTCGCAAGCGGAAATGCACATCAGGTCAAGTTTCTCATTACAACAAACATATATATAGCCTCAAGCTCGGCCACAAGAAATGCATCCGACAACGTTCCTCAATACCGGAACTGAATCAATGGTAGATACCTCTACACTAACATCCGCCACAAAGGCCCAACTGACAAAGCAATATCTACTAGCCGTCCGCTGTCCCTAGGATACATCTACCCTGCTGGAGCATGATCTGATACACTCTGCTATGTAGTTTATGGCATTTTCTAATATAGTCCATATCACATTAGTCTAGACAACCCGACTTATGACAACCAGTCAGCATCATTATTCAAATTCATCATATCAAGTAAAGAGAGAGCCGCTAGGGCTTCCAATTTTCAATAATCGCTAAACGGTGCCGATACACATGATATACCACCACTGCGTAGGCGGATTACGAGAACTTCTAGTCTCTAGCATGTATATAGCACATGAATCGCTATGCCTGATTCCACACTTCCCCATACGAATACATAACACACATCAAACATCCATCCCCACCACAAAAGCCATTCAGAATTTTCACTATGCCATCGACAACTCAATCATCACCGTCAATCCAACAAGAGGGTACCAACGTACCACTAGATACTATCAGTTTACATTACCTTGCCCTTTTTGACCATATACTCTGCCAAATCACTAGAATAGCAGTACCATTTTCCTTAATCACCAGAAAGATTGCTTCTCAGATTATCTGTAGCTGCCCGCGCTGCTTGAGAGTTTTAATGACTTCCCATATAATGTGAACTGATCTCAAAACCCTGAACATGCCATTATTAGCTTTCCATAACACATCGCATATAGTTTACCACATTAAGATATATGGAGACTTCTATTCCTCTCCTGCGCCGCAAACGTCGACGCACTCAACTAGTCAAGGACCTTCATGATCCCATATAGAATAAAAAAATCATTACACATTCCACATTTCGCATACCGACAGGAGATATACTCATTTCAAACCACGGTAAAACACATCACAAACTCTTTCTTCCAATTCATTGCATAAGTTTAACTGCCAGGACTAAGTCCTTTTACCCACGTCGAGCTACGCAACTGCCAGCACTCAAGAGCTTTGTTGCACTATATATACAAGACTCATTACTTCAAACACAAATCAAGAGTTAATTGTATCCTTATCATACAGTTCCGGTTTATTAACAAATTGCTCCATTTACCCAATTTTCTTTCTGATTCATCTTAAATTTAATATTCTCTTTACTGTAGCACCACAATACCTCAACTCATGTACATAAGACCACACGGTCTAAGACCCATAGGCCATTGAATACTCTCTCAATGTTTCCCAGAAATACCACATTCTACAATACTTTGTTTTGAAGGACTTCCTGCGATTTTGAATTCGTTATCATTACCTTCCAATACGGATACATAGAATCCCATCATTCACATAATATAACACAAGTCTTGATCTCTTCTAATGAAACCACCGTATTTAGCCACATACACAATGTTGAGACACCTGACCGTTACAAGCAAAATCTTGAACACTGCAAGACTATTCTCGGGCGTCATTCACCCTTATTCAGTTCTAATTCAACTGTCTTATTGAATAGAACCACCCATGCCTTGTCAGTACTCTGACACCACAAACATGATTTCATACAGATACACATATCCTTTTTTTTTCTATGCAGAGAGCATTCTTTATCAATAGTAACTCAAAACATTCTAATATTCCTTCACATCTACGACGCACCATGTAGCCTTTTCCAAAATTTCCAATGTACTTAGAGACAGAATCAGCATAGCACACAACCGTGCAATCAACTAGTCAATACCAACCTCCCCAACTTAGCTCGAAGCCATATATCAAAGCACTTATAACCACTCATAGCATTCTTATTCAAATGACGCCACAATGTTATAGTGAGATTGAACTCAAGTCATTTACTAGCTTTCACAGAGACTCGAGTCATTATAAATCTTAACTCTTCTGCAATTCTTGCATTTATACACCCACAACAGTTAAGCCTACTCTTTAGGTGACAAAATCTTTTCTAAGTCCCAAATTTTCCAAAAATTTTGACAGAGTTTCCTTTGTACTTTGGCATATCCACCTGCCAGAGAATCACCAAAATATTCCTAACAATACATCCGCAACTCGACAAGACATCACAATGCATCACAACACCATAAATCTCAATACTACACGAACTATTTTATCAAAATTAATACATGAACATGCGTTGCGCCTACTCAAAACATAACATATATCAAATACCATTCACCCCAATACTTATAGCGCAACCAATTCAGTCTTATTGAGACTGAACTCATATTACCACACGTAGTGCACTTTACCTTTCCACTAAGAGGCATGAACATATTCACCACGCCCAAAGCTAGATGATATACAACAGATCACAATAAGAGTCGAACACCTAACAGCTCACCAATTATCAAACCGCCCTTACCTCAATTAGGGACAATACTGGTCATATAATTTTTATCATACTAGCTCGCAAAATTAGCACCTCGGTGCTCAAGCTATAGATAAAGATCCGGCCTCAAGTCCTCCCGACTGGCCCAGCATGAACTTACGGAGGTTATTTCTCGCCCCTCGATCGGGGACTCACAAGCCATCAAGGCAAATATATTACTAAGCGCTCGAGTGCGCATATCAACGTGCATGAGGAATTTCAAGAATTACATCTCAAGCTGAATGAAACACGCACGATAAGAATTCCAAGAATTTGAAACTTTCCTAAAAGGTTTTGCAGCCTCCCTAGGATAACCACAGGCGTTCCTGTACCGATCCACGAGACTCTACCAACCGGCTTATGACTCGCGAGACATGTTAACCTAGGCTCTGATACCAACTTGTCACGACCCAAACCCCGGTCGTGATGGCGCCCAACAAATTGCTAGGCAATCCCGACCATATTATTCTTCTTACCAGCCAATTATTAATTAATACAGATCAATTAAACGTTAACAGCTTGTTTTCATGTCAAAAAATTAAGTGCATAAATAGAAACAAATAGAATACAACCCCAACCAATCGTGGTGTCACAAGTCTGAGCCTCTAAAGATGAGATATCCTACACAATCAAGTCTAGGCAGAATGAAAACAACAAAATGATAAGGAGGGAGAGATCAAGTCCTGCAGACGTCGGCAACTACCTCGAAGTCTCCTCAGAATAGTAGTAGTAAAGCAGCTGCGGTAGCTCAATTGCCCTCCTAAACCTGTGTATCTGCACAAAAAGTACAGGAGAGTAGGGTGAGTATATTTCAACTCAATGAGTAATAATAATAAACAACAACCGAAAATAAGAACACCTGTACTATCACTAAACAGTTTTAAGGGTAACCTCACAGGTAAGTCATCTCTACAGTGAATAATCCCATTTTCCAGTCCACATCTGTCTCACAAGGGTCCCACATTGACCTAATCCTCACTCATACTATTGCGGCGTGCAGCCCGATCCATTATATATATATATATATATATATATATATATATATATATATATATATATATATGTATAACGTTGCGGCGTGCAGCCCGCTCCAATATATATAACGTTGCGGCATGCAGCCTGCTCCATTTAACGTCGACGGCGCTCACTAGGGGTTTATACAGACTTAGGAGGGGCTCCCTCGGCCCAAGCGCTATGCTACTGCTGCGTGCAGTCCGATACTCACATATATCACTGCGGCGTGCAATCCGATCCAATGTATGTATATATAGATATACTGCTGCGGCGTGCAGCCCGATCCAAAAATATATAAAAGCGCTCATATACTGCTGCGGCGTGCAGTCTGATCTAATATATATAATGCTAAGGGGCTCCGACTGGGATTGTGTGCAGACACCGAAGGGGCTCCTACAGCCCAAGCGCAATGATAATGCGGCATGCAGTCCGGTCCACATGTATGTTACTACGGCGTGCAGTCTGATCTAATATATATAATGCTGCAGCGTGTAGCCCGATCCAATATATATATATATATATATATATCGCAGCGGGTCCTCGACCCCATCTCAGTCAATGTAGACTTGGCCTCTCAGGCCCACTCAGATAGAACAGGGAATCTCACCCCCTAGGTAGTCTCTCTCAAAGTACACATCTAGTATTGGCTCATGATATGCTATACAGCTATAATTACGGTTGAGTGTATGTATCCCGCATGATATAAGGGTCACCTAGCTCTACAGGCTTCCCTAATACTCTACAGATCGGCACAAGGCCCCAAACATGACTACTAGCCCAATTACACAGTTATAAGCTCGACCTCAGTCATGATCAACAATATACTATCAATTGGGAAGGACCAAGTCCAAATCTCCAGTCACAATACCACTATGCTCGTCACACGACGTGTGTTTCATCTCTACATAGTACTGTATAGCACAAGTACGGGGTTTCAAACCCTTTGTATATCATTTACTACCACCACTCAACTCGAACCGGCCAAAATTCCTATATCGCCTTGTGCTTTCTTCACAAATCGACCTCATCGGGTGCCAAATCTGATCAAAACGATAAGAATACATCAAAATAGGCTAATGAATCATAACCCAATCGAAAGGACTCGAAAAACACCCAATAACACGAAGTTGTCAAAATCCGACTTTTGGTACGCTTCTCGAAATATTATGAAACTCATATTTTCAGAATCCTCGTCTCGCCACTAGTCCGTACACATAATGTTCATCAAAATCAGAGTTTATTTGATCCCTCAAATCACCAAATCTTATTTTTAAATCCCTAGGCCTAAATTCTCAATTTTTCTACAATTTTCATGCTCAAATCCATACATAATTGATGTACTTAACTCAAAATAGGTGGGGATAACTTACCTTCACATTGATGATGAAAATCCCCTCTTGAAGCTCTCCAAAATCATCCAAACCAAATGAAATAAATGACAGAAATAAACCAATTTCGTGTAATAAAGAATCTGCCCGTGCTTCGTCGAGTTGTACCTTGCACCTATGCAATACCAGTTGTACATCCGATTGCTCCAGCAGTCATTTTCTGTCGATCATAACTTCTAGTACCGATGTCTAAATTACGAGTTCTTTAGCTTTTTGGACGCTAGACACGAAGGTCTACAACTTTTGTGTTTTGAACATTTTGTGATTCCTTATAGATTACAAGATATGAGCTCCCAAAGTAGCCTACTAGAGCTGAAAATCTGCTGCATTTCAGCAGCTTTTTTCCAAAACCAAAAATGCCCGTTAGCCATCCGAAATCACCCCGAGGCCCTCGGGACCTCAACCAAAAATACAAACTCAACCTAATACTTCATTCAAACTTGCTCGGATCATAAAAACGCTTACCTTAAACATCAAAAATCACCAAAATCCTAGAATTCGATTCAAACTTAAACTTAAACTTTCAAAATTCACATTCGATCAAAAACCCAGCCAACCGATGTTCGAATGACCTGAAAATTTGCAGACATATCCAAAATCACCTAAAGAAGCTACTTCAACTGTCGAAATTCCATTCCGAATCCCGAATCAAAATATCACCTATCGATCGGATTCCGCCAAAATTCCAACTTCGCCAAAATAGGCTAACGTCTTCACCGGACCTCTAAAATTACTTCCGATTATGCTCCTAAATCATAAATCATCCCCCAAAGCTAACTGAATCATCGGTATTCAGTTCCGAACCCTCTAACTCATAAGTCAATGTTGGGTTGACTTTTCCAACTTAAGCTTTCCTTAAAGAGATTAATTATCCAATTTTCTACCAAAATCAATCCGAATTGACTCAAAGCTTTCACACAAGTCACATTCAACGTTATGGACTTGCAACAACTTTCGGAATCATATTCCGACCCCGATATCAAAATTTTCACTTTCGGTCGAATTTTCTCATAACCCTTCAAATTCCTATATTTAGCCAAATGACTTCAAAATGACCTCCGGACATCCGAATTCACTTCCGATCGCGTTCAAAACTCCAAAATTATCATACGGATCTATTCCCAGACTCGGAATCCCAAACGGACATCTATAACTCTAAAATGCCTTCCAACCCAAATTTATGAAATTTTTTTGAAATACTAACTTCCACCATATACGCCGAAATGCTCACGGGTTATCAAAAACCAAATTCGGACATACAACCAAGTTCAAAATCATCATACGAGCATGCTGGAACTTTTATATCCCAATTCCGAGGTCATTTACTCAAAATTCCAATCCTAGTTCATTTCTTCAACTTTAAGCTTTCAAAATGAGAATTTCTATTTAGATTTGACTCCAAACTTCCTGAATTTTAATTCTGACCATACACACAAGTCAATATACCTGAGATGAAACTGTTCATGGCCTCAATCTGCTGAATGACGCGCCGGAGCTCAAAACAACCGGTCGGGTCGTTATAGATTCCATATTAGCAATAATTCTCATATTTTGGGTACTTAAGCATCTTATCAAATACTTGGTGAGAATAAAGATTCATGATCCTTATTAATGGTGTCTCTACACCCAATAACCCATTCTTTTGTTCCTATATAAATACTAAAGTCTCAAATGGTTATAATCAACAGTATTCTTTATCACCCATAAAGTAAACAACGCCTTTAACCAATAATCAACAATCACCACCCCAAACCAATAATCGTTCATGATTTTCTATCAAACCCATCAAATCATATCTTATGAACTAGGGTTTAAAATCACTAAACCAATGCTAGAATCAATTAACGGGTGAAGACATTACCCTCTTAACGTTCAATTTTCTTGAATTTGGGTTCTAGGGTTCCTTCTCTCAACAATGATGCCGCAATCAAATATCTAATGATATGGAGGATCTACCCATGTTAATAAGATGTTGGGAAATTAAAATTAACTTAGAATCACCATTAGATCTTACCATGGGTGGTGGAAGGACCCTTATGGAGTTAGGCTTTTGAGAGTTCTTCTTTCTAGAACAAGTTTTTATATTTGGAGGATGTGGGGGACAAAATATGGATTTAAAATGACCCCCCACGAGCGCGCCCATGCTCTTAGAGACCTGACCGCACTACTGACCGTGCAAAACGGCAGTAACACTACCTCAACATTAGCGCATTCGCGCTACAGGCGCGTTACCATGCACACATATCACATATTATTCTGTAAAATGCGCATAACATTTTGTAAAGAGATTCGTTAGGTCTCCATGATATATTGTTGGAAAGCTATTTCAATGGCCTACAACTTTCATTCTTTGAGTTTTCCCAAATTCCTTACAAATTTTCACTAAACCTTGCTGAAAGGTAGACCTTCTGCAAACTTAGTCGATTTTGTCAAATCTTATGCACTTCACCTTCCATCTTGATTTTTAAGCAAGTATTTTACCCATCATCATCTAGATGTGACTTCACATGTCAAAAGTACAACCTTACTACTCCTATAAATCATTCATATCTAAGCCAAATTTATGGGGTGTTACACATAACTTTGAAATATCATAAAGAACAAATTTCAATGATCAAAATGTAAAACAACAATAACTTTAAATAAAATTTTACAACTAAGAAGAAGAAGAAAATAACATTAAAGAAGAAGAGTAAAGTGTGTGTATCTGAAGTTATCAACAAATCAGGTATCAGTTAGACTTTGTTTTAAATAAGTGGGTATAAATTCAATGTGTGGTGCAAACCTGAGGAGCATATGAAAATTTTAGGAAAACGTCCAGCTATGTCCATTTATAAGTAGCTTATTATAAAAATTGATCAATTCATAAAATATTATTAATATTATCCAAATGTTACAAATATTAGCTAATTACTATTTGTAGCCAAACAAGGTTAAATGTTTTGCTTTCTTTTAAATGATTGTTATTAGAATAGATTGGATACATCTTAAGGAGTTTGAGTCTAAATTTTGGGATGATTTAGTAAAATTTTGACGTGATTTGAATTGAAAATTTGAGGTAGAAGACGAACTTGGTAAAATTGATGTGTATCATTTGTGTATCAAATATGTATCATATTTATACCAAATGTGTATCACATATATATCTATGTATAACTCTGTGTGTGATACATACGTGATATGTGTTTGATAGTGTCGCAGAAGTATTTTTTGAACTCGATTTTACCAAAGAGTGTTGATACCAATTCGGTCCAAATCACCTCCAATCATCCTTAAATTTTGTAAATTGACTCATCCATATGTTTTCAATGAATTTAAACTTTACCAATTAAAACATATTCTTTTTTTGCTTAGATATTGGAATCTTGAATATATATATATATATATATAGATATATATATAGTTTATCGCCTTTTTTACTACCTCATCCATGAATTTTCTTTCGTCTTGTATCTAATATTACTGATCACGCTTAAAAATATGGAAGAAGATTTTTGCGTGTGATTCATTCAAGAGAAAGAACCTTATTTATTTGAGTTTTTAATTATTATATATGCTTAGTTTATTTTGGTAAATATATGATTAATGGGTAGAGGTTAGTAAGTTAGTACTTATTTATATAAAATTCCCAAACTTTTACGTACCAGCTTTAAGTTGAGCCCATTGAAATTTCTCTATACTTGACCCATTTGTTAAAAGATTAACACTTTGAAAGGGAATGGGGGGAATTAAAGAGGAATTTGCAGTCATACTCTATATTTGTGCAACCTTTTAATCTGTATCCTATTTTAAAATATTATTAATTTGATAGTTAGTTGACAAAAAATATTGTAATAATATGACAATTACACCCCTGATAAATCGCGTGCTCTGCAACTTCATTTATAAAATGCATGCTGAAGTTATTTTACATTGAAGCATTAGAATTAACATGCTACTTTGGAGATGACCCCATTGGCACGCCTCCTTTTCCCTACACCTCTAAGGGGTATAATAAGGGAGTTTTTTTTAAATTAAAGTGACAATCAAAACGGGATTATTTTGTTAAAAATTCAGAGTCGCCACTTGGATAGTTTTATGGTGACCCAAGTCACTGGTTCAAATCCTGAATCGAGGAAAAGATTGACTCTATTTTACAGTTCGTGAACAAGAAATACGGGTAAGGAATTCTGCTAACCCGAGAGAATGAGTTAGGCATTTTCGAGTTCCGTGGTTCTACCACGGTCGCCCAACTGTCATAATTGGCCTAATTATTTGATTTTAAATAGGTTTTAAAATATGGTGCAATTTTAACTTTTTAACGCTTTAATTTAATTAACTAAAGGAAGATTGCAACGTCATTTAAAATATGTTTCGAACCACGTCACATAAATGTACCCGTAATCCTAACACATTTTATCTATCGTTGAGATTTGAATTTGGGTCACATAAATGTGCAACCGAGTTTGGGAAGGTAAGCTCTTTATACTGGAATTGAATCCTACACATAAGAGCATTCCGAATGCTAAAAAGTTTCGGTTAATTTTATTTACGATTTAAAAGATGGCAGGTCAGGGGCCGGCGGGCACGTCACCAGCTTCTTATGTTTGGGAATTGTGCCGGCCCAGCGTCAAGCAGTTTCTCTTTCCCCTACCGATGATGTGCCGAGAAGTGCATTGTTGGAACTGGGTTGAGTCATTTATGTTAACCCCTGCTTTGTGGTACTATCTCAGTCTAAGGCTTTGGGAGCCTGCATTTGTGGGAACTGAGTCCACATAGCTGCATGAATCAAAGCGGATACTGGAGTGGGACCCTCCATAGCATCAGGTGACCAAGTATACGATCCTTACTAGTTCTTTTTCTATCTATGAAGTAGGACGAGTGTCCTACCTAATTCAATGCTACGATGAGAGAAGGCGATACCGAAGAGAATAACTCAAGGGCACTGGCTACTCCATCAACTCAATTTCGTTGCGTAAGTGAGGATGTCATTCGGTAAGTTAAGGTCCATGCTTGAAACGAAAAAAAAAGAGGAAGGGGAAGCGGTCGCCCAAAGCTGTGGAGATAAGGTGGAAGTCAAAGTCGTCCCTTCTACTGACCGAACCCTCAGTTCGGGGGGCTTCGTCAACATGTTACGAAGCTCCAGTCTTCGGTGGGTCACCATTACTTGACTTAGAAAGGCGAACATCTGTGCATACAGGGCTTTCTTCAATCTGCATACTTTATGTGACTCCCCTTTCATTCCATATCCGGGTGCTATCTCTATATACACCTCCTCGTGCGAGTCCCCATGCAAGAAGGCAGTTTTCACATCTAACTAATACAATGGCGGTCTAGCCTCTCTTTTCATTGGAAGTTGAGCTCGTCGGATCTGCTGCCCGTGACGTGAGTGATCGTTGACCCTGAGATTCTATAGCACCAGAGTCGTTCAAAGAACCCTTCTTTCTATTTTGTGTGTGTCAACTATTGATTCTATGCCATCAAAGCATGCTAACAACAGAAATGCAAGTAAGTAGTGAATGTGGCCTAAGCTCCCACAAATGCATTCAAGCATTCTCATTCAATGTCAATGCTGCCTTCCCTTTTTTTTTTTTAAATTCCTTTCTTTCTACTAGTTCTTACATATAGCACCCATATTTAAGAATAAAAGAACAAAGACTTGACCGGATGGTATTCACGAGCAGATGACAAGCATGAGTGAAGAAGGGTCTTATGTTATCATTTTTGGTGAGCGCCAGTCGTGTAGGGCGATCGGGCCAGGCCGAGTCAGCTCCACCTAGAAGGTTGGAATCTTCCGGGTCTATCTGCTCTTCAATATCTTTGCCTCAACCGGGATTTCGAACCTTCGTTTTTGGTACCAAAAAGTGAAATTATTAAAATAACGCACCTAAAGCGACTATGTGTTTTTAACTTTGCGAGGGCCCTGGAAATTCACTAGGTAGCACACTTCGAATTCTCAGGATCAAAATAAAATTACTTAAATGAATGCCATGCAATTATCATTTTATTTGGCACGGCATACCTCGATTCCTTTTAATTCCAAGCTAACACAATTAAATAAGTTCGTGCCGATATAATCAATCCAATATTTCTTTCAATATGATCAAACACATCTAGCATATTAATTCAAACAAATTCAAACAACCTAATTTATTCTATTGAAAGTGTAGGATAAACAATAAGATAAACTTTTTCCTCAACTTAGCCCATTATCCAAGGAATGCTCCGTTTCTAAAAACTTTACAACAACTAAATCAACATGATTCTTCTCTTTCCTATTTAAATTTGAATATGCCAATAAAAATTTTGATAACTGGTGATAAATCAGGCCCAAAATAGAACAGAAATTCAAGGAGTTCGGCATTGAGGCATAGCTACTGTTTCAATGAATGCCCGCTAAACAAAGAAGTCATTAAGCATATATTGTCAATTATTGAAATTGAAAGGAGAAGAAAAGGCATATTAAAGGAAGAAAAACTAAGCACCTTGTTGAAACGCTAACTGCTAGAAAAGGGTGAAACAATTTTTGCTTAAAAATTCACAGATCTGACCAATCGTAGCTATCTATGAACTGTAGCCATACACATCCCCTATCGTTATTTATTATAGAAAATCAATTAGCAATGCAATCTATTAATTAGTATCTGTACCCGCGCGTTGCGCAGAAATATCAAATATAATTTTTATAAGAAAAAAATATTATTTGAAAAATGCGGTAGACACAAAAGTTGCAAATGGTATCAGTTTATGAATATATAAAGGCACTAGATATTCATATATTCAAGTCATGAAGGAATATCTTGTTGTAAATAGCTAGAGAGGGCAACATTAGTAAGAAATGCAATCTTAGATGATTGGTCATTTTTTGTTCTAAAATATAATCCGATCAACCAAGTAACACATTAATTAGTTAATTCCTTGTGACGATCCGACCCGTCGTCTCATGTGTTCCCCCACCCACCCCCCCACCCCCCCGTTTCCCCATATTATATTGCTTTGTGTTCCAATATCAGTATTAGAGCTGATCGGGTTGAATGAAATTGATTTTAGTTGGAAATGAGGCACTTAGTCTCTTAGAAGGGAGCTTGTTTTGGAAAAGTCAATCGGAAGTTAACTATATAGTTAGAGGGCTCGGAAGTGAATTCCTTTGTTAGCTTTGGGGGATGATTTGTGACTTAGGAGTGCGATCAGAATCGATTTTGAAGGCTCGGTGTAGAATTAGGCTTAAATTGACGAAGTTAGCATTCTGGCGATATCCAGTTGATAGGTGAGATCTTGATCCGAGGATCTGAATAGAATTCCGAGAGTTGCAATAGCTTCGTTAGGTGATTTTGGACACGTCTGCAATTTTCAGGTCATTCGGACGTTGTTTGGTCGGATTTTTGAATGAATGCGCATTTCATAAGTTTTGATGAAAACTAGGCTTGAATCTGATATGTTTTAATGGTTTCAGCGTTGTTTGAAGTGTTTTGAGGATTGGACCAAGTTTGAATAAGGTTATAGAATGTGTTGGTGCTTTTGGTTGAGGTCTCGGGGGCCTCGGGGTGATTTTGGATGATTAATCGTAAGATGGAAGCATTTTGTTGCAGCAGATTTTTGTGCCTTCTGGTATTTTCGCATCTGCGAAAAAGGAGCCGCTTAAGCGGTTTCGCAGATACGGTGGGTGGGGCCGCAGAAGCGATCGTTAGTGGCCCAGAAATTTTCCGCATAAGCGGAAGGTCGAGCGCAAAAGCGGGTCTGCATAAGCGGATTGTAGACCGCAGAAGCGGTCAAAGGGAACCGCATAAGTGGTGCTTGGGATCGTATAAGCGGTCCAGATGGCTTTTAAGTTGGACTGCATAAGCGGTCAAATTACCGCATAAGCAGGGCCGTAGGTGCGGTCAGAGGACCGTAGAAGCAGAAATAGGGTCTGTGTTATAATGAACAGTGTTCACAAACTTGGAAAAGAAGGAAACAATTTGGACTTCAAGCAAAGCGAGCTTTTGGGCGATTTTGAAGAGGATTCGAAGGGGTTTCATCAGGTATGGATATTTGGACTCAGATTATGTTATTATGGTGTAAAAACATGAATTAATCACAAAAATTCAAGGAATTAAAGGGTATGGAGGTTAGGGCTTGAAACCCAAGGGGGTTTAAATTGAAGATTTGAGGGGTCAAATGGACTCTGATTCTTGTATATTTTATATGTACGGACTCGTGGCGAGACGATGAATCCGGTAATGTAAATTCTGTAATTTTTGGAAAAGCAGGCCCGGGGCTCGAGTTTTGCTAGTTATGAGGTTCTTGCTAGAATTCGATTGTTTTCGATTGGG
Source organism: Nicotiana noctiflora (assembly GCA_032618575.1). Lineage (NCBI taxonomy): Eukaryota > Viridiplantae > Streptophyta > Magnoliopsida > Solanales > Solanaceae > Nicotiana > Nicotiana noctiflora. Next base: position 780,296 of record JASVEL010014164.1, read on the forward strand.
TATTATCCCATTTGCATATTGTGATATTTTCACTTTGTTTTTGGCTAGACTCGATGCGCGTAGAGGCTAATTTGAGGGGCAAAGGCATCGCAGGCTTGAGATTTTGCCGGTTCGAGGTGAGTAATACTTGTGAATGATATCCTGAGGGTTTAAAACCCCGGATTTGCACACCATAGTGTTGTATTATGGTGACTTTCACGCCAGGTTTGAGTGTGGGGTAGAGCATCATTGGGGATTATGACTTGGTCCGTCCCAGTTATGGATTTTACTGCATAATTGACTGAAACTTGCTAGATGCTATCTTGAATTGGGCTGATTGCCATATTTTGGGATTCGTGCCGATTATTTGAACCCTGTAGGGGTTATTATCACTATTTTCATGATACTTAACTTATTAAATAATTTTAATTTTAGTCCTGAGTTAAACATTGTTTTAAAATGTGCAGTCATATTGCTAAAGTTTAAAGATTTAAATTGCATTTTTTTGATGTTTTGAGTTGAAAGCTATTACTTGACATTGCCTAAGTAGCTCATTTGCATGTTCTGTACTAAGATATGGATCGGGCTGCACACCGCAATAGTATATACATATACATGCATGGATAGGACTGCACACCGCAGTGATATATTTTGTGGATTGGACTACATGCCACAGTATTATTGCGTTTAGGCTGTAGAAGCCCCTCCAGAGTCTATACACAACCCTAGTGAGCGCGGGTACCCAAATAGATCGGGCTGTGCGCCGCAGCGGTCATGTGCATTGCATTGCATTCATGTATTCATTCCTATTTTGTAACGACTAGACCCATCGTCACGGGAGTTACATTCTTGTTTTCCCCGATTTATGCTTCTATAGGTTTCAGCATATTTGTTTGGAGAATTTGAATTAATTCGGATAGAGTTCGGATAGAAATGAGACAATAAGTCTCTTTATGAGAGCTTAGGTTGGAAAAGTCAACCGAATATTGACTTATGAGTTAGAAGGCTCTGAATGAATTTCCGATGATTCAGCTGGTTTTGGGGGGTGATTTGTGAATTAGGAGAAAAATCGAAGTTGAATTTGGAGGTCCGGTGTAGAATTAGGCTTGAATTGGCTAAGGTTGGATTTTGGCAAATTCCGGTTGTTATGTGAGATTGTGATCCGAGGGCCAGAATAGAATTCTGAGAGTAGGTATAGCTTCTATATGTGATTTTTGATGTGTGTACAAAATTTCAGCTCATTTGGAGGTCGTTTGGTTGGTTTTTTTATCAAATGCGTGTTCGTATGTTTTTGAAGAACCTAGCCTTGAATCCAATATGAATTGATGATTTCAGTGTTGTTAGGTGTTTTTTGATGATTGGAAAAAGTTTGGATGAAGCTTTGGGATATTTTGGTGACTTTGGTTGAGGTCCATTGGGCCTCGGGTGTGTTTCGGGTTGTGATCACGCTCTTATTTGATGTTTTAACGTCGTATCTTTGGACATAAAGGGGTACCATATTGAACAACTAAACTCCGATTACTGCTTTGAATGAAGCATTATATCTGTATCGTAATTATGGACCCGTAGCAAAAAGAATCATCAAATTTGGATATCGTATAAGGATTTTATGGCCATTTTACTAAGGTTGCCCAGATTTTCAAGTTAATGACGAAATTACCCCTAACGGCATATTAAAAACCTGCACTATTTGCAAATCTTAAACCTACATATATCCTTCATTATAAGGTCAAATTGAGTGATTCAAAAGCCTAAATTCATTAGGATTTAATAAGAAATTCATTGGGAGCAGTAAAACTCGTAAACAGTATACCTATGATGAGCAGGTCGAGTTTTCTTCCAATTTTGGAATGGGAAGAAGCTTCTGAGATGATTTTTAAGAGGGAATTCATGGGATTTCATCAGGTATGAGTTCTTAGACTCGGATTATATTGTTATGATGCAAAAACATAGATTAAACACTAAAAAACCAAGGATTTAAGGGGTACAAATTGAGGTTAGGGCTTGAAACCTAAGAAGGTGTAAAGTTGGAATTTGAGGAGTCAAACGAACTCCAATTTTGATGAATTTAATATGTACGGACTCGTGGAGAGATGAGGAATCTGTTGGTATGATTTTCAAAATTTTTTGAGAAGCAGGCCCAGGGCTCGGGTTTTACCAACTTCGTGAATTGTAGTACTTTTCGAGTATTTTTGATTTAGTTATGTTTCTTTGACCCATATTTATGTATTCTCTGTGGTTTTTACTAGATTCGATGCGTAAGGAGGTCGATACGAAAGAAAAAAAAGGCATTGCGGAGTAGTCTACGGCCGGTTAGAGGTGAGTGGTTGGTATATATGATGGCCTAAGGGTTTGAAACCACGGCATATCACATTGTGATGCTATTTAGGGCGTGACTCGCACCCCATGGCATGTATATGACTGGGTATTGTAACTTGCTCCATCTCGAACAAGAATAATGCTATATTTGGAAATTGAAACGCACCCAGTGTTGAATATATATGGGCTTATTACCATGTTTGGGGCCTTGTGCCAACCTGTAGTATCCTTAGAGGATGAATATCATTGTGATAGTATGATTTGTAAAATCATTGATCTCAGTCCTATGTTTAATCATTGTTATAAACTACCAAGTCACTTTTCCTGAAAGTAAATAACTAAAGTATATTCTTTTTAATTAATTGGAAATTGGGAAAAATAAATTGAACTGTTATGTGACTCATACGAATATTATGATTGAATATGGATCGGGTTGCACACGCAGTGAATATTATGACTGAATATGGATCGGGCTGCACGTCATAGCGAATGCTATGATTGAGTATGGATCGGGTTGCATGCCACAATGAATATTATGATTATATTGCGCTTGGGCTGAAGGAACCCGTCTGGAGTATGTACATACCCACAGTGAGTGTTGTCAATGTTAAATGAATTGGGTTACGCGCTATAACGGTCATGTACATTGCATTGCATTCACACATTGTTATTTACTTGTACTAGCGGTTATTAGCTGATGTTGTTGGTTTGTAGTAAGATATCAGACTGTTAGTTTTAGCTTCGCTTTGTGGCATTTCGTGGATTTCTTATCTTCAGATATTTTATATGCTTATTACTTACTAAGTATTTAGTACTCACCCCTACTCCCTGCACCTTGTGTGCAGATTCAGGTACACCAGAGGTTTAGCCGAGTTGTCTTTGATCCAGAGTTTATCAGAGTTGTTGAGGTAGCTGCTTGTCGTTCGCAGGACCTGGCTACTCTTCTTATTCCAGTTTTATTTATATATACATTTTTAGACTTGAGTATTTCGTTCGGATATTGTTATCCGATATTGTTTAGAGGCTCTAGACTCGTGACCTGAGATCTTTTGGGAGTGTTTTATCGGTTTTCGCACTTCTCAATATTTTTCTTCTATAAATATTGGATTATTACTCTACAACTATTATATTCTCCTTAAATTTTCAATTTTTGAGAAGTATTATTGATATAAGAACAATGGTTGGTCAGGCTTGCCTAGCTTTAGTGTTGGACGCCATCACGACCGGGTTTGGATTGTGACAAGTTGGTATCAGATCCTAGGTTACTAGGCCTCGCGAGTCATGAGCCGTTTTAGTAGGCTCTCACGAATCGGTATGTAGACGTACGTATCTATCCTCGGGAGGCAATAGAACCTTTAGGAAATACTTCAATTTCTTGAAATTCTTATCGTGTGTATTTGATTTAGCTTGAGATATAACTCTTGAAATTCCTTCCACACGTATGTATGCGCACGCAAGAACTCAATAATATATTTGCCTTGATGGATTGTGATTCCCCGATCAAGGGGCGAGATGTAATCTCCATGAGTTCATGTTCGGTCAGTCAGGAGGATTTAAGGCCGGATCTTTGCCTATGGCTTGAGCACCGAGGTGCTAATTGTGTGAACAAGTGATTTGAATTTATTTGTTCAGTGTTGTCCCTAATTGTGGGAATGGCGGCTCGATATCCATGTTATGAATAAGTTATTATTGTGAGATATATCTACGTGATCTTGGTAGTGACGAGGGAGTCTGCAGGATAATAGATGAACTGTTAGTTGTTCGATTCCTATTGTGATCTATTGTGTAGCCCCGAGTTATGGGTGCGTGTAGAATATTTTCGTACCTACTAGTTGGAAAGTTAAGTGCAATACTTGCGGCGGTACGAGTTCAGACTCAAGAAGACTAAATTGGATATATTATGTGTATGTTGGTGGAAGGTATTTCTATGTGTCATGATTCGAATAGGTGCAACGCATGTCCATGTATCAATTTTGATAATATAATATAGGTAGTATGGAGATTAATGTTGTTGATATACATTGTGATGTTTTGTCGAGTTGTAGTCGTGTTGTTAGGATGGGTTTGGTGATTCTCTAGCAGGTGGATAGGCCCAACTACAAAGGAAACTCTGCCAAAATTTTTGAAAAATTTCAGAATTAGTAAAAATTTGGTCATCTAGAGAGTAGGCTTAACTGTTATGTGAGTGAATGCAAGAAAATGTAGAAGAGTTAAAATTCCAGATAATATGTGTTTCTACAAGTTTATTAAAGAGCGAGTTTAATCTCACTATGGTATTACGACAGCATACGCGTTAAGAGTGTAGTGAGTTGTGATATATGGCTTCGATCTACGTTGGGGAGGTTGCTCTTGATTAGCTGATTGTACAGTTATGTACTATGTTAGTTCTGATTTGATGCATGCTGGTGAATCAGTTCTGGTTGTGGAAATTAGGTCGAGAATGACATGAGTGAAGGAAATTTTTTGACAAGACGTCAAGAGATTAGATGAGCGGGAAAGAAGTTTTGATGGTTAAGATAAATTGGTATTGTCTTTAGTGTCACCTGAGAGTGATGTTGCGTCCTGGTTAGTGATTCTTGATCGCTTTACAGAGTTAGTACGACCGTTGGTTTGGAGGTACGTGTCACGCCCCAAATTGAGGGACATGACCGGCGCCTAACCGGGCAGCCCCAGTCAAGCGGACCTGGGTGCCTTTCCTAACCCACGTGTTACCCCTGTATTGTTCATTACTTATAAACCGAAGAATTTACCAATCATAATTGAAAACAAACTTTTACAAACATAACAACACGCTTAACTTCTTAACAGGTTTACCATTTACAACGCCCGACATATATTTACATAAGACCATAATCCTAATGTTTACTTTCTACGGAGCCTCTAAGATACAAAAGCATGATACAATATCTGCCGGTAACAAGGCTCCAGCTATACCTTATACAAAATCAAAATAACAATCCAAAACAGAAGTGGCACGAGCCATGCAGGGCCCCGAGAGGAAAGGGGCTCACCAAAACGGCCAGTGGGAGGTGATATCCCCAGCAGAGTCGCCAGAGCTGTCACACCTCCTTTTTCCGCGCCCGCGGGGGCGCGAGGGAGTTTTTCCAATTAAAGGACAATCGAAACGGGATCAACTTATTTAATTCTTCAGAGTCGCCACTTGGGAAAATAATGGTGTCCCAAGTCACCGGTTTGAATCCCGAATCGAGGAAAAGAATGACTCTGTTTAACAGTCCGCGAACCAGAAATCTAGATAAGGAATTCTGTTAACCCGGGAGAAGGTGTTAGGCATTCCCGAATTCCGTGGTTTTAGCACGGTCGCTCAACTGCACTTTTTGCTTTTATCTGATTTCTTCATGTATTTTAACTATGTATTTTTAATGCTCCGCTTTTATTTTTAGAAGAATTGCAACGTCACGAAAACACATTTCGAGTCACACCGCAACCAGTACGCCTGTGACTTCAATGTATTTCAGTTCCGCCAAGAGTAAGATTTGGGTCACATAAATGCGCACCCGTATTTAGGAAAGTAATTTACTTACAAATCGTGTCGAAAGAGTCTATCGTCTTTATCAACTTTGGGAAAAGACCGTGAATATTCACTAACGGTCCTTCCAGGTCTAAGTTTTTTTGTAACAACTAATTTGAGGGCCCCGCAGTTGTGTATTTTTCGTTTGGCGAGGCTCGTCTCGTTATTATTTAAGGTCATACCTAGCATAACTAAATTTTCTATCGCTTTGTTTTTGCATCAAAAGGAAAGAAAGCCCTAATGAACATTACTAAGAAAGATTACCTTAATTTACCAATTATACATTAACCGGCTTAGCATCATTTTAACCTATTATCTCGCCTCGAATTTACTCCGCTAAATGAATTAAAGATATGCCTATTTAAAGGTAATTTGAAACCTAATACCACCGCTATGTCACGGGAACCGTACCCGTAGCCGCGACAATTATGTGATCGACCGATATTGAAGCAAGACGATGATACAAGAGGGCTGCAAGATGATTTAATTCGTAGCGTAAAAGGTCGATTTGACATACCCCCAACATTAAATCATGCAAAAGGATTCTGTTTATTTCCTTAAAAGTGAATATAACTCAGAGGTGTGTTTTGATAAGACAAAAGGGAAATCAGTCATGCCATGGTTATAAACATCAATTGCATATGATAGAGGAGTTTCAAATCACAGCCCATACCAAGCCAAGATATGGGTCGAATTGCCTCTATGCCTTAATGAATTATTGCACAATTAAACAAGTTCAAGAACTGCTTCTTTCATAGTGTTAATTATGTCGTTCATTTCATGCCAATGTGGTAACTTTAGACTAAGCTCATACTAAGGATTCTGTAACGACTAATGAATCTTAATCAAGTATACACTGCATTCTCTGCCTTCTCAAGACATCCTATTTCAATACATCTAACTAACCCAACTTTTTAAACTCAAAATAGTATCACTTAAATCACTACACTTCGATTGATTGTCAAAAAAAAAGTACAATGAACAAATGTTTACACAATCTAATCATTTAGATAACAAAAAAAACCTATCAACAAATATGAGTATTTCATTTCTTAACTCCTCCTCCCAGTTACATCAAAGTGAGCTCATGAATGTGTACCTGGAAATTGACAAAAGGTAGAGGACCAAAGGATCAGCTAAGGCCAGGAAGCAACAGCAGAAGTGAACCAGCAGCAACAAACACAACAGCAACAGCCAACAGACACCACAACCAGCAGTGGCAAAAATACAACCACAGCAACAGAAAATCAACCAGCAAACAAACCAACAGCAGTAAACAAACTCAACACCAGCAGTGGCCCAAACACCACAACACTCAGCAATAGCCAAGCACAATCAACAGCAGTCTCGACAACAAACAGCACAACAACAAGAAACAGCAGTAACAGAAGAACAAGAAGCCACAGCAGGAGCACCCAGTAGGCAGTGAATACTCCTGTATTTGTATGAGTCTATGTGAATATCTATGTTGTGAATGTATATACCCAGTGTTCTGTCTCTAAGGTTTGTGTGTGTATGTTTTTTATCTGAAATCTGTGTATCTTCCCCCAGCCCTCTCTGGATAAAAAAAAATCCCCCCTCTATCTCTTTTGCATCCTATACTTATAGTATTTTTGAATTCCCCCTTGAATGAATGCCTCTAACTAAACTAATACCCCTACCCATTCCTATCTCTGCCCAGACCATGCTCTGCCAGTTTTCACCACTAATTTTTGCTTAAATATGGGCTTTAATAAATAAAAAATGTGAAGTACAGACCTGGTAGAGTGTCCTGCTGTGATAGCAGGCTCCACTAGGCTGTCTTATGGGCAATAGATTAAACAAATGGCCTTAATCCAACCCTAACACTTACATTCAGTTAAATCCTAATCCAGAATTGAACAGGTAACAACTCTAATGGTGAATTGCATACGGCAGACAAGGTGGTGAACAATCATACAAATAAATTAACTTGTTGACGACGTTAAATAAACTACGCATATAAAGCAATTAGCATTGAATTCAAACAGATAAAGATGGGGATTGACCGGACAAAAGGGTCTATTGGAGATGAAGAAACAGAACAGAAAAAAACAAGAAAAATAGAATTCAACTGATTTAACAAACGGAATATGAAGAAAAAGAAGAAATACTATAAGAGAGGACAAATCCGCACCTGAACGGACTCGGACCCGTCTTGGGTTTAATTCGAACTTGGGATTCAACTCGGACTTGGATTCTTCGTTTTTGAGGCCAATGGACCTTAATTGAGATGTTTTCAATAATGTAAACATCCCAATTAAGGTCTATTAGACCTCAATTAGGTAGGAATCGAGTTTAGGGTTCATGGCCGAGATTTTGGGGCTCGACTGGTTCTGGCAAGATTCGAACAAAACTAAGGCCGGTGGGGGTATGAGGGAGCTCATGGGAAGCTATGGTGTGATTTTGGTGAGGTTTGGCATGGTTTTCAAATCCTAGCGACCTTTGATTCAATATTCGACACGCTCGAAACGGATTCGAGACTAACGGAGGCCGGATTCGAAGAGAGGGAGGTGAGGAGAAGGGTTGGTGTAAATTTGGTGGCCGTTGGCCTACCGGAACCGCCGTGAGGCGATTTCCGGCGGGCGGAGCACGGTGGTGGACGGCGAGGTTAATTCGTCTCTAAGAGAGACGACGGGTGTAAGGGGGGTCCGGCTTGGGGGGTGGGGTGTGAAGGTGGGCCTTATATATGACTCAAGAGATTAAATCCTGATCGTTGGATCATTTACGATCAACGACCAGGATCTCCTCCCTTAAACCAAACGGTGTCGTTTGATTTTGTTACGGTCTGAGTATATTCGAGAATTGATTGATTAATCTGGGCAGTTGGATAACAAAATCCAACGGTCCAGATCAACGGGGCCATTTTGGGGGTTGGGCAGATCGGGTAAGGGATTGGGTTTATGTAATTACATTGGGCCTGGTTCTGGTCCAAAACGAAATGGCCCAGTTCCTGGTTTCTTTGTATTCTATTTTCATTTTTTCTTCTTGTTCTTTCATTTTCTTTTTAATTCCTAATTACCAAAATTCCTAAGTCACACTGAAAAATTAACTTAAAATACCAATTAACTCATAATAATAAATATCACATATAATTAAGCACCAATTCAGAATAAAATCACAGAACTAGATCTTAAATGCTAAACAATGCAAAGTACATATTTTGTGATTTGTACAACAAACTTAATTACTCCTACTTGTAGTACTAAATCCTAGATGCAAATGTGACATATATATATATATTTTTTAATTTTTGTTAATTGAAACAAATAAACACGCACACACAAATGCAAACAACAAAAGAAAAAGAGCATGCGATCCCCAAATATTGCAAACAAACAAAAACTCTTTTATTTTTGATATTTTGGGAGTAATTCGTGTGAGGCAAAAATCACGTGCTCACAGCTGCCCCTCTTTTCGCGGAAACATGAAGAGTTTTCGTGCAAAGATAGTGAGCGAATACGAGCGATTTTTGCCCGTTCGAGCACTCCGTGTGAAGCATTTCTAAAAAAATCTTGACCGAGCCTTTACTTCAGGAGGCCTCCTACATATCCTTGGCTAAACAGGAATCAGGTCAATGTAGTTCGGGAAGTTTTGGTAGCTGGGACTACCATGACTGTTGCGATCTTGCTATTACTGCTGTTACTGCTATTACTGTTGTTGCCACTGCTTAACATGATCCCCTTATTACACCGTGCTAAACAAAATAAGAAGTTAGACTAAGTTACAGTACTACAAATTCTTATCTATCCTTTTTAACTTGATCTTGTCATGCTCCTTGCCATCTCGGCCGGCTCTGATGTTTCCTCACGTGCTTCTTCTCCTCTGACAATTGTTGTCTCGGCCTATCTTGATTGCCGACCTCCGACCATTGGTTCCTTCTTTGTGGTCTTCGAACTATTCTCCTTAGAAATCCGAATCTATCTTTTCTGATCCTTGTTGCCTTCCTTCTGCTTACGAACTTGGATTCATGACGGGGATTTCTGTTACATTCAACCGCTTTCCTCGACCAAATTAAAATAAATCGCCACTCCATTCTTCAGGTGGGCTCCCTGACTTCAACTGCTACTTCAAAATAAAATCGCCACTCCATTCTCCAGGCGGGCTCCCTGACTTCAACTGCTACTTCAAAATAAAATCGCCACTCCATTCTCCAGGCGGGCTCCCTGACTTCAACTGCTACTTCAAAATAAAATCGCCACTCCATTCTCCAGGCGGGCTCCCTGACTTCAACTGCTACTTCAAAATAAAATCGCCACTCCATTCTCCAGGCGGGCTCCCTGACTTCAACTACTACTTCAAAATAAAATCGCCACTCCATTCTCCGGGCGGGCTCCCTGACTTCAACTGCTACTTCAAAATAAAATCGCCACTCCATTCTCCAGGCGGGCTCCCTGACTTCAACTGCTACTTTAAAATAAAATCGCCACTCCATTCTCCAGGGCGGGCTCCCCGACTTCAACTACTACTTCAAAACTAAATCGCCACTCCATTCTTCAGGCGGGCTCCCTGACTTCAACTACTACTTCAAAATAAAATCGACACTCCATTCTTTAGGCGGGCTCCCCTGACTTCAACTACTACTTCAAAAAAAAATCGCCACTCCGTTCTCCAGGCGGGCTCCCCGACTTCAACTGCTACTTCAAAATAAAATCGCCACTCCATTCTCCGGGCGGGCTCCCCGACTTCAACTACTACTTCAAAATTAAATCGCCACTCCATTCTTCGGGCGGGCTCCCCTGACTTCAACTACTACTTCAAAATAAAATCGCCACTCCATTCTCCGGGCGGGCTCCCTGACTTCAACTACTACTTCAAAATAAAATTGCCACTCCATTCTCCAGGCGGGCTCCCCGACTTCAACTACTACTTCAAAATAAAATCGCCACTCCATTCTCCGGGCGGGCTCCCTGACTTCAACTGCTACTTCAAAATAAAATCGCCACTCCATTCTCCAGGCGGGCTCCCCGACTTCAACTACTACTTCAAAACTAAATCGCCACTCCATTCTCCAGGCGGGCTCCCTGACTTCAACTACTACTTCAAAATAAAATCGCCACTCCATTCTCCGGGCGGGCTCCCTGACTTCAACTACTACTTCAAAATAAAATCGCCACTCCATTCTCCGGGCGGGCTCCCTGACTTCAACTGCTACTTCAAAATAAAATCGCCACTCCATTCTCCAGGCAGGCTCCTTGACTTCAACTGCTACTTCAAAATAAAATCGCCACTCCATTCTCCAGGCGGGCTCCCTGACTTCAACTACTACTTCAAAATAAAATCGCCACTCCATTCTTCAGGCGGGCTCCCTGACTTCAACTACAACTCACTAATTTCATCCTATCCCGATCACCTTCCTTTGCCTTTTGTACCATTTTCTTCTTCCTGCATTGCCTCTTGGGCCACCTTCTCTTCTGAATTATCTTGTCTTGGAATTGCCTTCCCCCCCTGGGTCGTATTACTTTTCTCTTGGCTGCTGGGGATATCTTTGGAACTTGTTACTCACTTGTTGGGGATGATGCTGCTGAGGAAGTATTCTTTGTTTCCTTCACCCCTCATTCTCTCTCGGACTCGCCGGAGGTTGAAATGTTATGGACTGGGGATTATCCTGGCGGGGGACCCCTTTTCCTCTTCCTTCTTCCCATTCTTCCTCTGGGACTCCCACCTCTGCTTCCTTGAAAACTTATGGGATATAACGCTGCTGAGGGAATCTCGAAGTTAGTGCTTCATTTTCCCAACAATTGCCGGGGATGATACCGGCTCAAAGATCACTTTCTTGCATTGTCGGGCCTCTGTCCAAACTATTCTGCTCGGAACGGGCATTTTCCCAAAATCTTGTGTTACTTTCTATCCTTATCTACTGGGTATTTGCTCTCAAGAAAATTTTCGCAACATGAGAAAATTTTCTACCCCAGTTTGATAAACTTCTAGGTGGTATGCTTTTTCCGCCGACGGACCCTCCTTTCCTGCTTTAAATCAAAGAAAAATTGTTAGTTTCAAAACGCAGTGAGTGGTCGTGCCACTCTTGTTGGGGCCATTCTCTTTTCTCTTTCAGCTGCTTGGCCTCCCTCGAACTTTGAGGACGACGTTGACGCTTGCTGGGGACGATGCTCTTTCCACGAACGGTTTCTCATCTTTCTCTTTTATTCCAATCTTTGGTTTGATCCGACTCTTTTTAGCCGGTGATCTGTTGCGTGAAATCATCTTTCGGACGTGCCACATGTGTCCATCATACTCCATAATTCCTACGAACCTTCCAATCAACCTGTCGTTCCAATCTTACTATCGGAACGACTTCTGCCTTATTGCCTCGTTCCACGCCTATTCATTTTCATTATACTGCTTTGGGAGACTTGGTAGTAAGTTTTGAAAAATCAATTTTCGAAAACGAAAGAAAAGAAAAAGAATGCTGACCGCAAATGACAAAAGAAAAGGAAAACTTTTCTGAACTCAAAAATAGGAAAACTTATCTGAATGTGTGACTGATTCAATGGTTATGCCGCGCCTTTGATATTAATCTACCCAGTCTATTCATGTCAATCACTTTCTGATGGCCGCATTTTGCTAGGAATAAACGAATGTCCAAACCTTGTCTCATGCAGACATCTTGTAATCATCTTGCCTCGTCACCTCATAGTGCCCTTTGAAGGGTTTTCACTAATGAGATTCTCTCATTTCTCTACCTCCCGTCGCCTTAGGGTGCCGTAAAGGTTTTCACCGTAAGACTCTCTCATTTTATTTCTCTCAACTTTCTTCGCCTTAAGGTGCCCGCGAGGGTTTTCACCGTTAAGGCTCTCTCATTTACGCTTTCTTTCCCTGCGGTGGGGTATCACCCATGAGATTCCCTCTAGAGCATTATCCCTTTTCGGCTTGTGCATCCTGGATTCAATCGAGGGTCGGGATGTCACTTTTGGCTTTCATTCGCATGCCTTGGCATTCCTCGAATACTGATCGAGAGGTCTTTTCGGTCATTAATGTGGTTTTGTGCGTGAGGCTGAAGAAAAGGGGTTTAACCTCGACGGTTAGCTCATTACAACTTTCGGAATCCACACCATTTTTCCAAATGAAACAATGACTTCCTCCCCAGTTTTGTTGCTTGGGGAACTTTTGAATTTTATTTTATTATGACCGAGCCGTGTGGCACCTACGTATCCTTCTTGAGGAATCAGGTCGAACGTAGTTCACTTTTTCTTGTGTCTTTTCTTTGTTTCTTTTTCTATTTTGTTACACATCTTCCTTGGTGATTCCGAAAGAGGGTGTATGAAAGGATTATTAAGGCTCAAAGGGGAAAACAAAGGTTAAAGTGTTTGGGTAGTAGAAAAATTGCCTCTGTCATTTCATTCTCCGAAAAATGCCAAAATACACACAAACGAAACCAATCGTTGACAAATACATTAAAGAATTACACATAATATCTCTTGACTGCATCGGAATTGATAGCCATATCAGTGCATCTTCCCTCAATATCAGTTAGACATAGCGCGCCATTGGATAATACCCTAGTCACAACAAACGGTCCCTGCCAATTTGGAGCGAACTTGCCTTTCGCTTCGGCCTGATGTGGTAGAACTCTCTTCAACACATGTTGTCCCACTTCAAATTTCCTGGGATGTACCTTCTTGTTATATGCTCTTGCCATTCTCTTTTGATACAATTGGCCATGACATACCGCTGTCAATCTCTTTTCGTCGATCAAGCTCAATTGCTCTAATCGGGTTTTGACCCATTCATCATCGTCGATCTCAGCTTCAGCGACAATTCGGAGGGATGGAATTTCAACTTCTGCTGGTATTACTTCTTTAGTCCCGTACACCAACAAGTAAGGAGTCGCACCTACCGAAGTCCGGACGGTAGTGCGGTAACCCAACAGTGCGAATGATAATTTCTCATGCCATTGCCTAGACCCTTCTACCATCTTCCTCAATATCTTCTTTATATTCTTGTTTGTTGCCTCAACCGCACCATTTGCTTTGGGACGATATGGTGTGGAATTTCGGTGTGTAATCTTGAACTGTTGACATACCTCTTTCATCAATCCGCTGTTAAGATTGGCACCGTTATCTGTGATGATTATCTTTGGAATTCCAAACCTGCAGATGATGTGGGAATGTACGAAATCCACCACCGCCTTCTTGGTCACGGATTTGAAGGTTTTGGCCTCCACCCACTTGGTAAAGTAATCGATCGTCACCAGAATGAACCTATGACCATTGGAAGCTGCAGGTTCTATAGGTCCGGTAACATTCATACCCCACGCAACAAATGGCCATGGTGCTGACATTGTATGCAATTCAGTCGGTGGAGAATGAATCAAATCTCCGTGTATCTGACACTGATGGCATCTTCGCACGAAACTTATACAATCACGCTCCATAGTGAGCCAGTAATATCCTGCTCGAAGAATCTTCTTTTCCAATACATACCCGCTCATGTGTGGTCCACAAACTCCGGAGTGTATATCTGTCATTACTGTTGTGGCTTGACTCGCATCTATACATCTTAACAATCCCAAGTATGGGGTCCTTTTGTACAGCACCCCTCCACTAAGGAAAAATCCGTTCGCCAATCGCCGAATAGCCCTCTTTTGATCTCCGGTTGCCTGCTCTGGGTATATTCCTAACCTGAGGTACTCTTTAACATCATGAAACCATGGCTCACCATCCATCTCTTCTTCTATCATATTACAATAAGCATGTTGATTCCGGACCTGGATATGTAACGGATCGACACGAACCTTGTCCGGGTGATGTAGCATTGACGCTAAAGTAGCTAGAGCGTCGGCAACCTCATTATGCATCCTTGGGATGTGTCTGAATTCTACTGATCGAAAGCGCTTGGTCAGATCATGCAAGCACCGACGATACGGGATAAGCTTTAAATCTCTGGTTTCCCATTCTCCCTGAATCTGATGTACCAGAAGGTCCGAGTCCCCCAAGACCAAGACGTCCCGTACATCCATGTCCACCGCTAATCGCAACCCCAAGATACATGCCTCGTACTCAGCCATATTATTGGTACAATGAAAACGCAGTTGAGCAGTAACAGGATAATGATGTCCTGTTTCAGATATGAGCACAACCCCTACTCCGACTCCTTTTGCGTTCGCCGCTCCGTCGAAGAAGAGCTTCCACCCTGGATCCTTGGTTAGTTCTAACCCCTCGATTTGCAATACTTCTTCGTCTGGAAAATACGTCCTCAAAGGTTCGTATTCGTCATCAACAGGATTTTCAGCTAAGTGATCGGCCAGGGCTTGAGCTTTCATAGCCGTCCTTGTCACATATATGATGTCGAATTCTGTAAGTAATATTTGCCACTTTGCTAACCTCCCTGTAGGCATAGGTTTCTGGAAAATATACTTTAACGGATCCAGACGCGAAATGAGGTAGGTGGTGTAAGAAGACAAATAATGTTTCAACTTTTGGGCTACCCAAGTCAAAGCGCAACATGTCTTTTCTAGATGAGTGTACTTGACCTCGTGGACCGTGAATTTCTTGCTGAGGTAGTAAATGGCCCATTCCTTCCTGCCGGTAAGATCATGCTGCCCCAGTACGCAGCCGAACGAATTCTCCAAAACCGTCAGATAAAGAATCAGGGGTCTACCCGGTTCAGGCGGAACTAGTACGGGTGGATTTGACAGATACCCTTTGATTTGGTCAAACGCTTTCTGACATTCTATCGTCCATTCTATCGCAGCGTCTTTCTTCAACAGACGGAATATGGGTTCACAGGTTGCTGTAAGCTGAGCAATAAACCTACTGATGTAATTTAACCTTCCCAACAGACTCGTTACCTCTGTTTTATTCTTTGGCGGGGGTAGCTCTTGAATGGACTTGATTTTGGACGGGTCCAACTCAATGCCCCGTCGGCTGACGATGAATCCTAGCAACTTTCCGGATGGAACTCTGAATGCACACTTGGCCGGATTGAGCTTGATGTCATATTTTTGAAGTCTTTGAAAGAACTTCCTGAGGTCGGCAATGTGGTCTTCTCGACATCTAGATTTTATGATCACATCATCCACGTATACTTTAATCTCCTTGTGTATCATGTCATGGAATACCGTAGTCATCGCCCTCATGTATGTTGCCCCTGCGTTCTTCAAACCGAATGGCATCACCCGGTAGCAATAAGTCCCCCACGGTGTGATAAAAGCCGTCTTTCTGCGTCCTCTTCATCCATCAAGATCTGATGATATCCCGCATAGCAATCCACAAAGGATCCGATTTCACGTCTGGCGCAATTATCAATCAGGATATGGATATTGGGAAGCGGGAAATTATCCTTAGGACTCGCCTTGTTGAGATTGCGGTAGTCCACGCATACTCTGATTTTTCCGTCTTTCTTTGGCACCGGTACTACGTTAGCCAACCATTCGGGGTATCGAGTGACACAAATGACTTTCGCCTGCAACTGCTTGGTTACTTCCTCCTTAATCTTCACACTCATCTCCGTCTTGAATTTCCGTAGTTTCTGCTTGACGGGAGGATATGCCGGATCAGTGGGTAATTTATGAACCACTAGATCAGTGCTGAGTCCTGGCATGTCGTCGTACGA
Organism: Nicotiana noctiflora; assembly: GCA_032618575.1. Classification (NCBI taxonomy): domain Eukaryota; kingdom Viridiplantae; phylum Streptophyta; class Magnoliopsida; order Solanales; family Solanaceae; genus Nicotiana; species Nicotiana noctiflora. The sequence goes on from JASVEL010014164.1 coordinate 796,695, forward strand.
CCATGCGAAAATGTCTTTAAACTCCATGAGTGTTTTGATCAACTCTTCTCTCAGATTGGGTTCAATATGGACACTTATTCGGGTTTCTTTGACGTCATCCGCATTCCCTAGATTAACGGCCTCGGTATCATTTAAATTCGGTTTGGGTTTTTCCTCGAAGTGACTTAATTCTTCACCGATTTCTTCTACGGCTTCATCATCGCCGTATTCCAATTCACTCTCGTCACTTCTTATTTCATGTGTTATTATTTCCAAACCCGATTGACTTTCTAGACTGGGTTGATTAATCTTTAAGCACGCCATATCATTAAGATCAGCTGAAAGAAGGCTGTTCAGAAAAGTAAAAAAGAAGGAAAATAAACAAAATCAGATGCAAAGGGAACAAAATTTCATTAATGGGAACAGTACAAGGAGAGACAAACTTGCAAACTCAAAAATGAACTAAACAAACGGATTTTACTCCGAGGACCACCCCCAACATGAAATTTCGAAAGAAAACAATCCAAAACAAAATACCAAGACTCCTTCCGGACAGGGAGAGGAGTAGCCTTCCAATTATTCAGTTTTGCTTTTGGTCCCACAAACTGTATCTCGGCATGGCTGGATCCTTCACCATCCTCGAGCATATATACATCTGCGAATAGGTCCTCGAACCTTCTTCAGAACTCTTCGTCTGGCCTAACCATAGGACCAGGAATCTTTGTCGTCGGATGTCCTCTTACTCCGGACCTGACGAAAGATTGGGAAAGGCGTGGAACAGGCTTCGGGAGCACCCATGTCTTCTGCTTATTCTTCTTGGCTTGCTGGATGTCCCCTGATGTTGGCTTGAATCCCAAGCCGAAGGTTCCTACGTTTTCGACCACGGATACCGGTTGTATGATTCCTTGCAGAGATGCACCTAGACCTTTGCCGGGTATGAAACCATGTCTCAACATTTCATGAGCCACCATGACGTCTACAGTAATTATTCTGTCATTGGGAATGCATTCCCCTTCTGGAACTCGGTTGGCGGATACCACATCGCAGATCTGGTATACCCATGGCCCAACATCTTCTTCCGTCTCAACAAAGGGGACGATGGTGCCCGGTTGTAGATCATTCTCTCCATGGACGACGATCTCCTGTTGGTCCCACTCAAACTTGACGAGTTGGGTGTAGGCTGGATGGAACTGCTCTTGCGGCATGGATCCACGGTCGCCCTATCAGAAGGTTATATGATACTACCATGTCCAGCACCTGGAATTCCATGGTGAACTCCACTGGCCCAATTGTCAAGATTAACACTATGTCCCCAACCGACGCCTTGCCTCCTCCATCAAACCCTCGAACACATATGCTGTTCTTGCGTATCCTGCCGATGTCCACTTTCAACTTGTCCAGCGTAGAGAGAGGACAGATGTTAGCATTGGATCCATTATCGACAAGGACTTTGGTAACCACCGACTCCTCAAACTTTACCGTAAGATATAAAGCCTTGTTGTGCTCGGTGCCTTCCTCAGGCAACTCATCATCGGTGAAGGTGATCCGATTCGCTTCGAAGATCCTATTGGTGATCTTCTCCAAATGACTCACTGAGATTTTATCAGGTACGTGGGCCTCATTCAAAACTTTCATCAAAGCTTGCCGATGTTCTTCGGAATGTATCAGCAAGGATAGCAATGATATTTGCGCAGGCGTTTTCCTCAGCTGCTCTAAGACAGAATAGTCATGCAGCTTCATCTTTTTCATGAATTCTTCTGCCTCTTCGTCAGTTACCGGCTTTTTCAATGTTGCCGGAGTGATCTTCCTCAATTCCGCAGGGGCAAAACATCTCCCCGAGCGGGTTAAACCTTGCGCTTCGCAAACTTCCTCTTTCACTTCCTTTCCTTTGTAGGTTGTTGTAACATGAGCATAATTCCATGGAATAGCTCGGCTATCAGTTATGGGCAACTGTATTGCTGGCTTGATGATGAAGGGATCCATTCGAACGCCTGCTATCGTCAAGACGGGCTTGGTTGCTATCCCTGGTACAACTATTTTTGCTTCCCCCGGCCTCATCGGTACTTCGTTCACACTTCCCTTTTCTGCTTCTGACCCTCCTGGTACGTCCTTCTTGCAAATGGATGGCTCATCAAGGCTCGGCCCCTTTCTCATTCCTACCCCGCTAGATTTGATCATCATTACAGTCTGAGAGGCTTTCTCCTTTCCTTCTTCTACCCGTACCAACTCGATCATGTTGGTCTCATGATGAGTTGGAAGTGGGTTTTGGTTGATGTTGGGCTCGGTTGGAGTCTGGACCTCAATTCTGCGAGTGTCGATGAGCTCCTGGATGGCTGTTTTCAACCTCCAACACTTTTCCGTGTCGTGTCCCGGACATCCTGAGCAATATGCACAATTTATTGAATGGTCCAGGTTCTTTGGAAGAGGGTTTGGTAGCTTAGCTTCAACCGGATTTAGCAACCCTACTTGCTTCAACCGGTGGAACAGACTGGTGTAAGACTCTCCTAAGGGAGTGAAAGTCTTTGGCCTTGGCGCCCTGTCGCCCCTGAATGCCTGGTTCGGACGAAAACTCGCGCCCGAGGGGTTTTTGTAAGCTCTTGGGGGGTGGATAGTTGTTTTGCGGGTTTGGTGTACGCCATGGTGCATGGACGGGAGGTGCAGAATAGGACTGTGCGTGATGGACAGTAAAATGGGGATCAGGTGTTGGATAGTAATGTTGCGGGTGGTTATATGGGTTGTGGAAGTAATTTTGGTGGTGAGGCTGGAGCGGGCTATATTGGGGTGCGGGGCCTCTGTTTCTGAACCATGTCCCGGACTCGACTGCCGCGACTTCCTCTTTCCTCTTTTCCCGAGTACTCCTCCAGTACCACTTTGGATAGCCTGAGTGGTGGCTTTCAATGCTGAGTGGCTCATGATCTTGTTGGCTTTCAAACCTTCCTCGATCATAGCCCCCATTTTTATCACCTCGGTGAATGATTTGCCCACGGACGTCACCAGATGTCCGAAATAGGTTGGCTCTAGTGTCTGCAAGAAGTAATCCACCATCTCGCTCTCTCTCATAGGCGGATCTACCCTTGCTGCCTGTTCCCTCCAGCGGAAACCAAATTCTCTGAAACTTTCAGCGGGTTTCTTCTCTAATTTTAGCAATGATAGGCGGTCGGGGATTATTTCGAGATTGTACTGGAACTGCCCGATAAAAGCTTGAGCCAAATCATCCCACGTAAACCATCTGCTGGGGTCCTGTCTAGTGTACCACTCCAGCGCAGATCCTCCCAGACTCTGACCGAAGTAAGCTATCAGAATCTCGTCCCGTCCTCCGGCTCCTCGCATTTTACTACAAAACCCTCGGAGGTGGGCTACGGGATCACCATGCCCCTCGTATAGGTCAAACTTGGGCATTTTGAACCCGGTTGGCAACTGGACATCGGGGAACGGACGCAGATCCTTGTAAGCGACACTGACCTGGTTACCCAAACCGTGCATGTTCCTGAAGGACTGCTCCGGGCTTTTAACTTTTCTAATAACTTCCTCATGTTCCGAACTTTGGAAGTGCTTTTCCGGTTCTGCCGGATTATCCCAGTGAGGGGTGTGTGATTGCGGTTCAGGAGCCCTAAAAGTAGGCTCTGGAGGATAGTAAGAGTTGTCATGGATCTGAACATGCGGCTCGCCGGACGGCCTTTGTAGAGTAGCAGGTGGAGGTGCCACAAAGACAGGGGTGACTGGAGGAGGATTTGGCTTGGCTGGTGGAGTGTGGGTGGCATATGGGTTTTCCCCCTGAAAGTATGGATAGATCGGGGCGCTTGTCGAAGGATCGATGGGTGGATGTTCTGGAGCTGAGGCGAGAGTAGGGAGGTTTGGTGAGGGCTGTCCCCTAGCCCAGGCTAGGTGCATCTCTGTTATCTGATGTCTCAACCGTTCTACCTCCTCTTTCATGATTTGCATCTCCGATTTCTCTTCCTCGAGACTTTTACCGGAACTAGACATACTTGCTGTAATTGGCCCTTTAGATCTAGTACGGTAATGGTGGCTGGCCAGTATATTCTGTCAAACCAACTGCTAAACTTTTCCGGAAATGCAACAAACTTGTTAGTTTACCGAGTTTAACAGATATGTTATAGCACGTTGGATGTAATGTACCTAACCAAATAACCCTTTCTACATGTACTCGTAACATGCGTCATTCCAGCTTTTCTCTTTTTTCTCTTTTTTTTTTTTTTTTTCTTTTCTCTTTTTCAACTATCCTTGAAAGCCTTGTTGTTATATTAACCTTTGTATCCCTTTCTTTCTTTTTTTAGTGGTGGTCGAATCTTATGTGGATTGCCTACGTATCACGTCCCCGCGTGAATCAGACCGAGCGTAGTTCTGGTAACAAGATTGTGGCAAAATTCAGTAACTTTTATATCAAATAAAACCTTAAAGTTACAAAACATGTCTTACAATAATCGACAAAATAGAGGAATGCTTGACTCGAAAAAGGAAAATAAAATGCCAACCAACTTGACTCCCTATTTCAAAATACATTTTTAAATCAGAAGTCTAACGCTCTAAAATTCCTGGGGGCCCGCGAGGCATCATTCGGCCTTGCCGCGGGCCTTGGTGTGAGGTCCTCGTGTAGTCCCCTTAAATCTCTCATGATCCGATGAACGTAGCCCATAACCGAAGCAAAAAGGGCAGGGCGGGGCATCTGTTCGCAAGCTAAACACTTCATGGTGACATAGTGCCCTATTTCTCCAATTCTGTCCTTGATCATGTCCCTTTCTCCGAGTAGCTGTTCTATCTGCTGGTTTTTCACCCCCAATCTTTGAGCGTTGTTGGTGACTTGGTCTAGGAGCCTGTCTATTTGTTCTTGCAGTCGGGCCATCAAATTGTGGCAACGGTCGAGGTCTGTTCTGGCATCTCGTGCTTGCTTGAAAACCCGCTCCCTGAGAATAACATTTGCTTCCCTTAGACTAGTGATGATCTCAGTGTAATCTTCCTCTATCCGTTGCGGGTGAAGTGCTTATTGATGTGCCTCCTTTTTCCAGCTAGCACGGACCCTCATTGTTTGGGCCTTCGACTCTTCCAATTCTCTTTGGACATCGGCAACTTGGCTTCTCAAACCTTTTATCAATTTTTCGTCTGCTCGACTCCTCAATTGTATGTCAGCGTCCCTTTTCATTTGCTGGATCTGAGCCCTCAAAAATTCATTTTCTTGTGCCAACTTCTTTTTATCTCCCTCTTCGGCGGCGGCTTGCATATCCTTTTCAAATTGGAGATCTTGGACCCGTTGCTCTATCTTACCGATCTTTGTTCGGTAAACCTCTTCCTTAGCTAACCAGTCCCATTGTTCTTGTGACGCTTCAGCAAATTCCTTGAGGTGAGGTCTTTTGGATGGTCTTTCACCCGATATTTCTCCTTTGTACCAAGTAAGATATCTGGGCGCAACCTCTCCTCTAGCTCGATCATGCACACAAGTGTTTGCCTCTAGATATTGGCATTTGCTCCAGATCTGGCGGACCCTCGCTTCCGGGAATTGACCATCGGGACCAATTTCAATAACATGGGTACTCAGGTCTTCTTCTTTGGGTACTATCTGACACCTCCCGAGCTGTCTCAACACCCGATGGGGCGCATAAGGTTGAATGCTTTTAAGTCCCATTAAGAGAAAGGGGGACTTAGCTGCTGGCATGTACACGATTCTGTCTATCTGTAACCAACCCAACGTCCATTGTATTCGACTTGCGCTGAGAGCCTGAAAGTATGCCCTCCATGCTAATGTTCCTTCGGGCAGGACGGTCCTATCAATCCTTGTATAAAATTCGCTTATGCAAGTTTTCTCAACCAACCCATATCTCAAGAATTGGGTACGGCGACACAGGTGCTCGATCATCCACATCTGTAGCAGTAAATTACAGCCTTCGAAAAAATCTCCTCCGGCTTTGCAGACTGTGAGGGCTCGATATATGTCTGACAGTATCATAGGAGCAAGAGTACTTTCGCTTTGGTCAAGCAAAGTATTGACGACTCCGGCTATCTTTATATCAATGTTCCCGTCTTTCCTTGGGAATACCACGAGTCCTAAAAAGGCTATCATGAAAGCAACTCGTCCGTGCTCCTCCCATTTCTGGCGATTACCCTTGCTGCATAATTTGTTTTTTGGCTTGTCGAAACATCCCACGTGACCGTACCTTTGATAGATGAAGTTTAAAGTACAAAACCCTTGTGCTAGATCTGGGTTACGTACCGTTCTGGCTGTCTTCAGTGAGTCTAAAAACCGGTGTATGGCGACAACCCTGGGGGCGATTAGATATTGATGCCCCAATTGTATATCGGTGTTTCCAATGTATCCGGTCATCTCCTCCACAGTTGGGGTGAGCTCGAAGTCCGAGAAGTGAAAGATATTGTGCGCGGAGTCCCAATATGTGACTAATGCTCTTATGATGTCCCCACGAGGTTTTATTTCAAGCAGACCTGTGAGACCTTTCAAATATTTTTTAACCTCATCCTGCCCTTCTTTGCCTAGATCATCCTACCATAGTCGTATTTGTACCGGGATTTTAGTCATGAGTGAAAAGGGTTCATTTTGAATCGTGCTCATCCTGCACATTTATTTAAAGAAAACGATCATTTTGGCTGGCAATGATTTTTTCAAAATTTACAGATTTTGGTATATTTTTTTTTTTTGAAAAAATGGCAAGTTGGACCCGACGGGGGTTGCCTACGTATCTCACATCCGGTGAGAATCAAACCCGCGTAGTTCGGTCCGTCAAGACAAACTATTTTCTTTTATTGACCGACAAAGAAAACACATTTTGTTAAGAAACACATTTCTTTTATTGACCGACAATGAAAACACATTTTGTTAAGACCTATTGTCGGCGAAGTCAACCTTCCGTCGTCTTTTATTAGCAAACTGCACTATTGATTTGTTGGTACAACACATTTTTGTATTTTCTGAAAATATCTATTTACCCATACTGTTTCCTTTTGTTTTTCGTTTCTCTTCAGTATTTAAAAGCCGGTCAGCATGCAAGTTCGAATAAATGTTTGAAACAAACATGGTATAGCAGGATGGTCTTTTCATTTCAGGTTGCCTGTCCTAGACGGACCCAACCCCTGTGTTGAGTCCCCTAAGTCAAATGCAACGTGATGCAAATAAGCGTTTCCTACTAGGGATCCGGTATGCGGTTATGTTATTCTAAGTTCAAAACCTCGGTGCATGATCTAGACTGTGTACCCAAGCGGACAACTCGGGCCGAGGAAGGAGCTCCTTTCCGGGAACCAAAAGGCCAACCGGCTTAGAAACTTTCCGAGCCTCTTCATTATTTTGGGGTATGACACTAACAGAATAAGGAGTCTCAACCAGTGAGCACATCCCTGGGGGTGAGAAGAGAAGGGTTTTCGGCACAGTTTTATATACAGTTCACGCAATATCAAAGCGGTAAACATATAGCAGTTTGTATATAGAGTGCAACTAGTATCAAAGCGGTAGACATGTAGCACATTAATTAAACATATAATAAAATCAGATATAGGCAAAAACAACAATTTAACTGAGCTCGAATTCTTAAACCCTGAACCGAAGTTCCGGACATCGTCCCCAGCAGAGTCGCCCAGAGCTGTCACACCTCCTTTTGCCGCTGCCCGCGAGGGCGCATGGGAGTTTTTCCAATTAAAGGACAATCGAAACAGGATTTATTTATTCAATTCAGAGTCGCCACTTGGGAGATTTAAGGTGTCCCAAGTCACCGGTTGAATCCCGAATCGAGGAAAAGAATGACTTCGTTTAACAGTCCGCGAACCAGAAATCTAGATAAGGAATTATGTTAACCCGGGAGAAGGTGTTAGGCATTCCCGAATTCCGTGGTTTTAGCACGGTCGCTCAACTGCACTTTTTGCTTTTATCTGATTTCTTCATGTATTTTAACTATGTATTTTTAATGCTCCGCTTTTATTTTTAGAAGAATTGCGACGTCACGAAAACACATTTCGAGTCACACCGCAACCAGTACGCCTGTGACTTTAATGTATTTCAGTTTCGCCGAGAGTAAGATTTGGGTCACATAAATGCGCACCCGTATTTAGGAAAGTAATTTACTTACAAATCGTGCCGAAAGAGTCTATCGTCTTTATCAAATTTGGGAAAAGACCGTGAATATTCACTAACGGTCCTTCCAGGTCTAGGTTTTTTTGTAACAACTAATTTGAGGGCCCCGCAGTTGTGTATTTTTCATTTGGCGAGGCTCGTCTCGTTATTATTTAAGGTCATACCTAGCACAACTAAATTTTCTATCGCTTTGTTTTTGCATCAAAAGGAAAGAAAGCCCTAATGAACATTACTAAGAAAGATTACCTTAATTTACCAATTATACATTAACCGGCTTAGCACCATTTTAACATATTATCTCGCCTTGAATTTACTCCGCTAAATGAATTAAAGATATGCCTATTTAAAGGTAATTTGAAACCTAATACCACCGCTACATCACGGGAACCGTACCCGTAGCCGCAACAATTATGTGATCGACCGATATTGAAGCAAGACGATGATACAAGAGGGCTGCAAGATGATTTAATTCGTAGCGTAAAAGGTCGATTTGACATACCCCCAACATTAAATCATGCAAAAAGATTCTATTTATTTCCTTAAAAGTGAATATAACTCACAGGTGTGTTTTGATAAGACAAAAGGGAAATCAGTCATGCCATGGTTATAAACATCAATTGCATATGAAAGAGGAGTTTCAAATCACAGCCCATACCAAGCCAAGATATGGGTCGAATTGCCTCTATGCCTTAATGAATTATTGCACAATTAAACAAGTTCAAGAACTGCTTCTTTCATAGTGTTAATTCTGTCGTTCATTTCATGCCAATGTGGTAACTTTAGACTAAGCTCATACTAAGGATTCTGTAACGACTAATGAATCTTAATCAAGTATACACTGCCTTCTCTGCCTTCTCAAGACATCCTATTTCAATACATCTAACTAACCCAACATTTGAAGCTCAAAATAGTATCACTTAAATCACTACACTTCGATTGATTGTCAAAAAAAAAGTACAATGAACAAATGTTTACACAATCTAATCATTTAGATAACAAAAAAAACCTATCAACAAATATGAGTATTTCATTTCTTAACTCCTCCTCCCAGTTACATCAAAGTGAGCTCATGAATGTGTACCTGGAAATTGACAAAAGGTAGAGGACCAAAGGATCAGCTAAGGCCAGGAAGCAACAGCAGAAGTGAACCAGCAGCAACAAACACAACAGCAACAGCCAACAGACACCACAACCAGCAGTGGCAAAAATACAACCACAACAACAGAAAACCAACCAGCAAACAAACCAACAACAGTAAACAAACTCAACACCAGCAGTGGCCCAAACACCACAACACTCAGCAATAGCCAAGCACAATCAACAGCAGTCTCGACAACAAACAGCACAACAACAAGAAACAGCAGTAACAGAAGAACAAGAAGCCACAGCAGGAGCACCCAGTAGGCAGTGAATACTCCTGTATTTGTATGAGTCTATGTGAATATCTATGCTGTTGTGAATGTATATACCCAGTGTTCTGTCTCTAAGGTTTGTGTGTGTATGTTTTTTATCTGAAATCTGTGTATCTTCCCCCAGCCCTCTCTGGATAAAAAAAAATCCCCCCTCTATCTCTTTTGCATCCTATACTTATAGTATTTTTGAATTCCCCCTTGAATGAATGCTTCTCACTAAACTAATACCCCTACCCATTCCTATCTCTGCCCAGACCATGCTCTGCCAGTTTTCACCACTAATTTTTGCTTAAATATGGGCTTTAATAAATAAAAAAAGTGAAGTACAGACCTGGTGGAGTGTCCTGCTGTGATAGCAGGCTCCACTAGGATGTCTTATGGGCAATATATTAAACAAATGGCCTTAATCCAACCCTAACACTTATATTCAGTTAAATCCTAATCCAGAATTGAACAGGTAACAACTCTAATGGTGAATTGCATACGGCAGACAAGGTGGTGAACAATCATACAAATAAATTAACTTGTTGACGACGTTAAATAAACTACGCATATAAAGCAATTAGCATTGAATTCAAACAGATAAAGATGGGGATTGACCGGACAAAAGGGTCTATTGGAGATGAAGAAACAGAACAGAAAAAAACAAGAAAAATAGAATTCAACTGATTTAACAAACGGAATATGAAGAAAAAGAAGAAATACCATAAGAGAGGACAAATCCGCACATGAACGGACTCGGACCCGTCTTGGGTTTAATTCGAACTTGGGATTCAACTTGGACTTGGATTCTTCGTTTTTGAGGCCAATGGACCTTAATTGAGATGTTTTCAATAATGAAAACATCCCAATTAAGGTCTATTAGACCTCAATTAGGTAGGAATCGAGTTTAGGGTTCATGGCCGAGATTTTGGGGCTCGACTGGTTCTGGCAAGATTTGAACAAAACTAAGGCCGGTAGGGGTATGAGGGAGCTCATGGGAAGCTATGGTGTGATTTTGGTGAGGTTTGGCATGGTTTTCAAATCCCGGCGACCTTTGATTCAATATTCGACACGCTCGAAACGGATTCGAGACTAACGGAGGCCGGATTCGAAGAGAGGGAGGTGAGGAGAAGGGTTGGTGTAAATTTGGTGGCCGTTGGCCTACCGGAACCGCCGTGAGGCGATTTCCGGCGGGCGGAGCACGGTGGTGGACGGCGAGGTTAATTCGTCTCTAAGAGAGACGACGGGTGTAAGGGGGGTCCGGCTTGGGGGGCGGGGTGTGAAGGTGGGCTTTATATATGACTCAAGAGATTAAATCCTGATCGTTGGATCATTTACGATCAACGACCAGGATCTCCTCCCTTAAACCAAACGGTGTCGTTTGATTAAGTTACGGTCTGAGTATATTCGAGAATTGATTGATTAATCTGGGCCGTTGGATAACAAAATCCAACGGTCCAGATCAACGGGGCCATTTTGGGGTTGGGCAGATCGGGTAAGGGATTGGGTTTATGTAATTACATTGGGCCTGGTTCTGGTCCAAAACGAAATGGCCCAGTTCCTGGTTTCTTTGTATTATATTTTCATTTTTTCTTCTTGTTCTTTCATTTTCTTTTTAATTCCTAATTACCAAAATTCCTAAGTCACACTGAAAAATTAACTTAAAATACCAATTAACTCATAATAATAAATATCACATATAATTAAGCACCAATTCAGAATAAAATCACAGAACTAGATCTTAAATGCTAAACAATGCAAAGTACATATTTTGTGATTTGTACAACAAACTTAATTACTCCTACTTGTAGTACTAAATCCTAGATGCAAATGTGACATATATATATATATATTTTTTTTAATTTTTGTTAATTGAAACAAATAAACACGCACACACAAATGCAAACAACAAAAGAAAAAGAGCATGCGATCCCCAAATATTGCAAACAAACAAAAACTCTTTTATTTTTGATATTTTGGGAGTAATTCGTGTGAGGCAAAAATCACGTGCTCACACCTGCTACGGATCCACCTACAATTATAATATGAATGTAGTATCCCCGGCAAAAGGGACGTCAGTACACTAGAATTGTACTGGTATGTATGGACAAGCTTTATCCCAAGTTAACTCAAGCCATAAACAAATAAATCGCAATAATATAACAACCAATAGATACACCAAGAAATAACCAAGCGAGCCAATCACGTTCCCACACTTACTTTGTTTCAAGAAATCCTTAGCCCATGTACAATTAGAGATCAACAAGGAAGGCAACAACCAAACATACACGGAAAGAACAATCAAGTCAAACAAAGGGGCAATCAGTGCCCCACATGTTGCAAACTCTCCTGCTGTCTCCTTTCACAATTTCACATCAATGATTTCACAATTGTATTTATATCAATTTCAATGGCGATTTCGATCGCTTTCCACCCTTATTACCCCGGCCACCCTTATTACCTCAGCCACTCTTATCACCCCAACCCACACCTTATTACTTTGTGTTGCGGCGCACAACCCGATCCCACCGTACAGTTTCAAATTACAACAATCACAAACAACAAACAAGAGCACTACACAAATATCACAAACAAGGGCAACAAGCAATTGGCAAATTGGTTCATATTTTCCAAGTACTTTTCAAGCCAATACCACAACAAGGTTACAATGTTTTCTTATCCGAGAGTATCAATCCCATTATGTTCAATAGGTCAACACAATTTGAGTTGTTTCATTAATATTCCACAAGAAGCCAAGTATTGCCATCACTACTATAGTCCTCAATTTGTTTACCAATTATGATTCCCTTTTTCATCATTCGGTTCACATCTCAAACCACATAACATATAGTTAAACCAATTGAACACCCAACGACTAAATCAAAAGAATTACACAACAATCTTTATAACTGTCACATACCAAACAAATTGTACACATAAGGGCGATTTCACAAGGGTTGAAGTTAGCCATACATACCTGGAATCGAATTTACTTTCTTCAATCTCCTACTTTAAGTTCACCCAGCTATCTTATGTTGCTGACTCCTACCCACTTCATTTTACTAAATTTCAAGTTTAAAGAACATGCATGAGTGTTAAATTCTATTTTCAAAAGCTAATGCATGAAAATATTTCTTTCTTTTTAAGAACTGAAAATTAAAGAAAAATGGCTAGGGTTTTTACCTTTAGAAATTGGAGAAGATGACACTTGCCCTAGGGTTTTCCGGACCAAGGGATTTGAAAACGATCCTTGAAGATTGTTAGGTTTCTCTCTCTAGAATCTCTCTTTCCTCTCTCTTGTTTTGCTAAGAAAATATGAGAAAATGAAGATTTGAGGCGTTTTATTAGAGAAGGAATCAGGTTAAAATTTTACAAAAATCTGGGCCGAGTCAAATCTGCGGTCGCATCTTCGATTACAGAATCAACATGCGGTCCGCATAATGGTCCGCAGAATTGCTCCCAAAAATCACATGTTATGTTACGATATGCCACCAGAATGCGGTCTGCATTCTTGTTCTGCGGTCGCATAATGCACCGCAGAATTCGGGGGTCCAAACGGACCATTTTTAGCCTAAGAGAGCAGCTGAACTGCTGCAATATCTGCAGAAAAACTTTGTTCTTCGCGTTCGCGTAGGGGTCCACGCGTTCGCGAAGTGTATAGGAGAGTTGGATATTTTGTTCATTGCGTTCGCAAGAAGAGGGACGCGAATGCGTAGGGTCAGGCCCAGGGAGCATCGCGACCGCGAAGGAGTGCACGCGTCCGCGTAGGTCTGAGCGGTTGGTCATCGCGAATGCGGCTGGAAGCCACGCGTTCGCGTAGAGTAAATTCGGAGGCTGCTACATTTGTTCATCGCGAATGGGTGAGTAGGGTCGCGTTCGCGAAGGGTTAAAGGGCTAGGCAGTGAATTTAAGTCCAGAACATTTCAGACGCGGCCATTCTTTCATAATACACCATTGTTGAGTCTTAGAGAGAGAAAGTGACGGGAAATTGCTGGGATTTCACTGGGTTATCATTGGAGGTAAGTTTTATGGTTCAATTATGTGTTTTTATCTTGAAATCCTCCTCTATTTAACTGAAATTGGATGAATTAATGGGGGAATTTAGCCTAAGCCAGGGCTTTGGTAAAATGTCGATTTGAGGGGGCAAACAGAGTCCGATTTTGGAAAACTTTATATGCATAGACTCATGTTGAGACGAGGATTCTGAATATGTAACTTTCGTAATTTTTTGAGAAGCGTACCAAAAGTCGGGGTTTGACAACTTTGTGGGTTTTGGTGAAATTTGAGTTATTTCGAATGGGTTGTGTGTAATTAGCATGTATTGACGTATTCTCTATGAATTTGAACAGATTCGGCATCCGAGGTGGTTGAATTGCAAGGAAAATGCAAGGCGGACTAAGGCTTATACTAGATCGAGGTGAGTGGTGATAGTAAATAATGTACTGAGGGTTTGAGACCCCGTACTAGCACTTTACAGTGCTATGATGAGATGAGACATGCGTCATGTGACGGGCATTGTGGCATTGTAATTGGGGAATTGGACTTGGTCCTTTCCGACTAATAGTGTATTGTGTATTGTGACTGAGAATGGGATTCTAACTGTGTAATTGGGCTAGTAGCCTTGTTTGGGGCCTTGTGCCGATCCGTAGAGAATTCAGGGGACCTGTAGAGATAGGTGACCCTTATATCATGTTGGGAACTTACACTCAACCGTAAAAATTAGTTGTATAGCATATCCTGGGCCAGCACTAGATGTGTACTGAGAGAGATAGACTACTTGGGGTGGAATTTCCCTGATTTAGCTGAGTGGGCCTGAAAGGCCAATTCTATACTGACTGGGACAGGGTCGAGGACTCACTGAGAATGAGGTATTATATATATACCTGCATTGGATCGGACTGCACGCCGCAGTGATGTATATATGGATCGGACTGCACGCCGCAGTATTATTGCACTTGGGCTGTAGGAGCCCCTTCGGAGTCTGAGTCTGCACACATTCTCAGTGAGCGCTGGAGTATATTACGGGATCGAGCTGCACTCCGCAGCAGTATAGTTATATATGTATATATATATTGGATCGGACCGCACGCCGCAGTAATATATGTGTGGATCGGGCTGCACGCTGCAGCATCATAGCGCTTGGGCCTAGAGAGCCCCTCCGAAGTCTGTAAACACCCCCAGTGAGCGTCGTCGACGTTAAATGGAGTGGGCTGCGCGCCGCAGCGTTATATGTATTGGAGTGGGCTGCACGCCGCAGCATTATACTTATACATATCCATATACGTACTTAAATACTTATACATTATAGACATATGTATATATTTACATACATTGAGTTGATTGTATACTGTAGCGGTACAAGTGAGGATTTGGTCAGTGTGGGACTTTGTTGGGATAGATGTGGACCGGAGATAAGAGTATTCACCGTAGTGATTACTTACCTGTGAGGTTGCCTTAGAACTATTTAGTGATAGTACTGTAGTTCTTATTTTCAGTTATTATTTATTATTGTTACTCACTAAGTTGAAATATACTCACCCCACTCCCCTGCACTTTTTGTGCAGATTCACAGGTGCTAGAGAACAGTTGAGCTGTTCCAACTGCTTATTCATATCTATTTTGCGGAGACTACGAGGTAGCTGCCGACGTTCGCAGAACTTGTTTTCTCCTTCCTTATCATTTTGTTGCTTTCATTTTGCCTAGACTTGTTTGTATAGACTGTTTATTCTGTAGAGGCTCAAACTTGCGACACCACGATTTGGTTGGGACCGTATCTTGTATACTTCTACTATTACGTTTATCACTTTGATATGAACACTTGCTATTTAAGTTCAACTTGATCACCTGAAACTAATAATTGGCTGGTTTAATGGATAACATGGTCGGGCTTGCCTAGCATTGTGTTGGGCGCCATCACGACCAGAGTTTGGGTCGTGACATTAGATTAATCACTCAACACAGTATTTTCAACAATTCAAAATTCTAAATTAAAGAAAAACTATAAAAAATAAAATTAAAAAGTTAAAGACGCAAAAAGAGTTATTTCGTTAGATTTTTTATTTTTGTAAAATAACTAACTTACTAATTAGCCTTAAAAATGTAAAATTAAGCCCTAAATCCAAATGCATGGTATTTTATTTTATATTTTTTCATGATTTAAGTAAAATAAACATGCACATACAAATGTAATAATTAACGAAAATCCTATGAAAAATATACAGAAATAGCAAATGATGAAAAAATTTATTTCTTGAGTTTATGGGAGTAATTTCATATAGGGCAAAAATCACATGCTCACACTCATTCACATTAGCATAATGTAAAACAATCCCTGATAAACGTAGCAGCATGCTAACATTTGGAGATAGAGATGGCAATGGGGCGGTGCGGGGCGGGTTTATCCTTAACCAGCATAATGTTTAACCCGCCCCGCCCCGCCCCGCATAGGAATATTTTCTGTTTTCAAACCACCCCGCCCCGCCCCGCGCCAACCCGCCCCGCCCCGCACCGCAAAGTAAAAAAAATTCATTTTTCATTTTTTACAAGTAGTTTCTATTTTAAAAAAAAAACCTAAAAAAATTAATGATAACCTATGACCTTCTTTTCTAGGTAGTTTCACCTATGTCCATAATGTTTTCAATATTTTATGAAATTTCAATTGAATTTTTTAATATTTTATAAAATTTCAATTGTATTATTTTATGGATCTATTAACATTATCAATAATGATCAGTCTGGTACATGTATCATGTATGATATATTTAAGTTAATTATTAGTACATACAAGAAAAAATCAAATTATTGAGAAATATGAAACAATCCTTAAAATAATTCATCTTTTACAAGGTGATATACACATACGTCATACGCAGACTGAGATGGTTAGGGAAGATCTACGATTACAAATATTTTTTGAGTTATATACTTATATGTTCATTTTCATATTAAACCATTAAAAAAACATAAGAAATCTTTGGATTATTTTTATTCAAATTGTAATTAATTATTGAACATCAATTACGGTATGTCTTCTATTAATCCTGTTAGAAAATATTTTTTAGCATAGTAATTTGATTAGTAAGTTAATTATAATAATTAATTTTAAATATATCTTCTTAAAACTAGTATGCAATATTTCTACCGGATAGGCGCACCAATATTTTAATGCTCCAAAAATTGATAATATCCTAATATGTTGATAATGTATAACTAGGGTATATGATATTACCCACACATCTAAGCTTAAAAGAGCAAGAAAAGAGGAGATTAATGAATACAAAATTTAAAATTAAAATAAAGATATAAAGATAAGCAAGGGAAAGTTTATAAAACAGATTCTAATTAAGAAAGAAGATTGCAAAATGCACGAAAAGATTTAATCTTCTTTGACGAAAAGCAGCAAGTATGCGATGCAAGTATGACACAAATGCATAACCCGCAACCGCCCCGCAACCGCAATTAAATTTAAAAAATAATTCTTGAACCCGCCCCGCCCCGCCCCGCATAAACTGAAAACCGCCCCACCCCGCATAAGCTGAAAATCGCCCCGCCCCGCACCCGCCCCGTTTGCCATTCCTACTTGGAGATGACGTTATTTTACAGTATCAGGGGTTATTCATTAGCATGTGAGATGGTGTAAAACTTCAGCCAATTACAGTAGCAACTGAATTATTTTTACATTAAAGCTAAGTTTCATGCTAATGCTTGCTGAAGTTATTGATCTTGCAATCTACAGTTTTGTCTTGAGTTTTATTCGAATCTTTAGTCAAAATATGCTGAAGTTATTTAGTTCATTTGCTAAATCTTCAGTTTAAACATGCTGAAGTTATTTTGTTCATTGTTGAAAATTTCAGACTAAATGTGTTTAAGTTATTTAGTTATTTGTTAAAATTTCACATTAAACATGCTTAAGTTATTTACTTAATTTGCTAAAACTTCATACCAAAACATAATGAAGTTTTGTCATGCAGTCTACAGGTTTGTCAATTGTCCTGAAGGGCAAAATCATCTTTTTAAAATGCTTTTTAACAAAAACAAAAAATATATATATAGGTACGGATGCAAATGAAAAAATAAAATGGGTATAAGTTAATAGAGGAAGCTGATGATGCGCTATAATTACATATTTGAGTCACTTATTACACTCAAATTTAATGCACTTTGATTGAGTTTAAGCTTTAATCGCTAGTGTCTTGCAATAACTGTGTGTTTTATGCCTTGTAGGAGTGATTTTGAGCTATATAGATGTTATGAAATGAATTCAAGTGATTTGGAGCTTCAAAGTCTGAGTAAAATCTCAAGGAATTAATCCGAAATCGTGTTTGGGGGTCAATGGATGATGGTTAGAGCGAACAAAGAATCGAGTAGTCATATTGTGCACTGTCTAGTAAAATAAACATAACAGTTTTCTCAGAACTCCATTTGGGCTCCACAATATATGGTTTAAAAGCTAACTCAAAGGGTTACAATATTCCTATTTTACGTTTTTCTAAATTCCAAATGGAACAGGGCGTAACCGCGGTAGGACCGCAGCAGAACACTGCTGCAGATTCTGAGGCCACTCTGGTCGCGGTCCTGGCATAACCGCGGTAGGACCGTAGCAGGACGCGTAAACTTTAGGGACTAAAGTGTAAAATATGGGATTTTAAGCCCTAAATCCTATATTAAACGAAGGAGGCCGGCCAAGAAAGAGGAGGAGGCCACTTTGGTGATATCTAACACACTTTGAAGGAGAATTCGTGTGAGGGAACACACACCATGCTTGGAGGAGCTTCTAACTAGTTATTCTTCTCTTCTCTTTCTTTAATTTCATAAGTTATTAGTTATAGAGTTTTGAGTGCTACATGAATATTGTGGTTTGAAGCTTAAATTATTTTTATTATTTTATCATATTTATTTATTTATTTAATCTGGCACTTAATTATTTGATTGCTTGATCACCAATTGAATACTATCTACGAATCTAGGATTGAACTCGAGAGAGGGAATTCTAGATTGCATATAAGATTGAGTAGAGCAAGATCTTAACACTTAGGGGGAGCATATTTACGGTTAGGATATGAATATACTTAATCGCCTTGCTTGGTTATTATACGGGAATTATAAATGCGTTGTTGTTAATCCTAATTTCATAGGAATATAGGAGTTAGGTTAGTTTGAATAGGTGAGTTGTACTTCGGGAGAAGACTATGAACAATATTAACCCTGTTAACCAATAAACCAGATAAATTAATTACATGATTTAAGTGGAAATCTCAACGTGATTATTAGCTAACCCATAACTCTAGAATATTCACTCACACTGAATTCAGCTTTAAGTTCATCATTGTTTTCTTTAATCTCTTAATTTGTAACTCTAGATTAATTTTAGTTAAATATTCATACTTTAGGAATCGCTTGAATAGATAAATTGTTTGATTTATTTTAGTTGATAGTTAATCACAAGTCCATGTGGGTACGATATCTGGACTTACAATCCTATATTACTTGTCGACCACGTATACTTGCCTGTGCGTTCGGGAGCATCAACAACCAAATAGGGCGCCCCGTATAATTTTTACAAATTAACGTATAACCATTAAAATATTGAAAAACTTACACAGATGTCCCAAATAAGTCTCAACGTATCAACCTCTTTTCATTAGTCATAAATTTACAAGCATATATAAAAATTGAAAAACCAAATAAATACGGGGTTTTCTCTCAAAAAATCACATGCAAAAATCTACTTCCATATTTTAAACCATGATTAGCAACATTAGATGCAAGACGGAAAGGAAATTTCTTGGATGAGGTAGCAAATAAGGTGATGAAACTAAAAAAAAAATCCAAAAATCTAAGCAATAAAGAACTTATTCAATGGGGAGTGTTGAAATTCATTAAAAATATATGGATAAGTCAGTATACAAAATTTGAGGAAGCTTGGAGTTGATTTGGGCTGGTTTTGTATCGAAATTCGTAATTAAATCGAGTTCAAAAATTCTTCTACGACACATGTATGTATCACGAACGTATCTCACACATATGTATATATGGATATACATGTGATATATCACTACAAAAAAAGGGTCAAATTGCGGCAGTTAATTAGAGGCGGTTGTTGGTAACTGCCGCAAATTGTATCAAATTGCGGCACTTTCTTAGTAACTGACGCAATTAATTATAATTTTGGTCCACTAAACGCAAAAGAGCGCCAAACTTATTAATTTTTCCCACAATATTTATTTTCCCTCATTTTGTTTCTCCGCCAAAACCTAAAACTTAATTTATTCACTCTATCTCTACGCAAACCTAAAAACTTTTTTCTCTCTCACTCTATCTCTACGCAAAAGACAGACTGCATGTCTCTCTCTCACCAAATTGGATTGTGAATCGTCCTAAAACCAGGTATGGATTTTTGGCTAAAAACTTAATTTATTCACTCTATCAGTCCTAGTGTGGATTTTTGGCTAGAAAATCCACTGTGTTCTTCAGTTTATTTGCAATTTGTCTTTCATCTTCTCCAATTTCATTTTGTATAACCAGGTATGTTTCTATTTTGTGAATTACATGTGGGTTTTCACTTTATTTTTGTGTTATTTTGGGTATTCTCTGTAGGATTTGAGGTTTTTCTATTTATTTTTGTGTTATTTTGGGTATTCTCTGTAGGATTTGAGTGAAAACCGAAAGGGGTAAAAGCAATGTAGAATAGTTGTTCGTCAATATTTGTTTATCATATGCCAAAAACATGCAATTTAATTGAACTATTTGTCAACATGACCTGTCTTTCATATCTGGGTGCAGGGGAATATTAGAAAATGGGAAAGTGATGTTTTTGGTTGATTTGGGGTTTCTATGTTGATTTGGGGTTTCTATGTTGTCTTAGATTTTCCTGCAGCCTAAGGGCATAAGTTTACAAGTCTGCCAAGTGAGAAACAACCCTGTACCAAGTAGTAGTATAAAATTACAATCCCTCTATTAACAGTAAATTTTAGAGAAAACTACTGCAGAAGTATTAGAGACTATAAGTTTACTTAAGTTCTATAGTAAAAGAAAGCTAAAAATCATTTTTGATAATGAGAAAGCTAGGAATTGTAAGATTGTTCAAAAAAACATCTTGGTCCCTGAATATCATCTTGGCTTTTAAACATAATGGAATTAACCCTCTTGCTTTCAAGATCTAATGCTAATGCAGAAGCAGTGAAAGTGAAAACTGCAGCCAACATCAAACAAATAGAGGCAGCACTAGCTTTTAAAGGCAAAGAAATATAGAATTCTTCAGCGTAATGATAACAAAGCTGCCAAACTTATGAAGGAAAAAAAATTGCTGAATAAACGACCACTATGAACTTGTAAAAGGTGTTGTCTTTGTCGAGAACAGCTACACCAGAATTTTGGTCGAAACCTCCTGGTACTGTAAACAATGCTGCGTAATTCACTGTACAGAAAAGGGTTGCTACAACTATGATATTGTTGATCATATTTATACTCTCCCTTTGTGCTTCTTTTCTTAAACGCAAATGCTTCTCTTCAAATAATTCATCAGCTGTCTTCCCATCTCTATTTCGGACGTACCTTAGATGCGGGTAGTAGTCCATCCTTGTGTGGTGAGGATGATATCATATGCAAGCAACTCATTTTATTCATCATATATCTGGTAATTTTGAACTCATGGCTAGTCTAAGTAACGATAAACTAGAAATACATTTATATAACTGAGGAAGGTTATTTCCATTTGTCCGAGAAATTATATTGAAGTTGCTGCTTATTTGTATTGTCCAACCCTCTTCCCAGTTCCTGTTGCTACAACCATATGCTACATAGAAGGTTCTGTATATAGTATTTTTTTCTCTTAGGGACAATATATCCAGAAGCTTCTCTTTTACTAACTTGGTTTCGAATAGAGTTTATGAGAATGTTCACAACTGATATCATTTTATTATACAAACATTGAATTTAATAAAAACATTTTCACTTAATTACTCAAAATATAGCTGAAGCTTTTAACAAAGTCTCTAGCTCTAGTTCATTTTCACCATCTACCATTACAAAGGACTTTTCTTTCTTTTTCTTCTCATCCATTTCATACTCAACTTGATCATCAATTTCATTGTTCGTTTTTTCATCAATATCTGAACCAACTGCTGATGTTTCTTCACCATTTGTTATGGTCAAACATTGCCAACTTGGAAGACCTGAACTTTTATCATCAACGTTGGATAAAACGTGTTGCAGACTGCGAGTGCATTTATGTTAATTACTTTTGTTGGTTAGCTTTTGGTTTCCTTTACTTTTTGTTGTCTTATAAAGTGTTAAACATGTCTCTAATCTTATACCTTTGAAAATCTTGTAGGTGATATTGTTTCCCACTAATCTATTTTTTCAATGGATAAGTCTTGGATTAGAATGTCGAGGCACACACCAGAATATTTACTTGGTTTGAATCAATTTATAGAGTTTGCATTTGATAATGCAGCTACAAGAGATAGAATAAAATGTCTATGTCCTAAATGTAGCTTTAAAAAGTGGCAGACTAAAGATATGGTATTTGACCATTTGGTGTGCAAACCATTCCCTCAAAATTATGTCACTTGGGTTATGCATGGGGAAATGGATGTGGTGCACAATTCTAACAACATAGAGGTTACCCATGATATAGTACCTCCTGAAAATCCTATAGAATTATTGATTAAAGAAGCATTTGGTGGCTTAAGACATGAGAGCATTGATGTGGGTCCATCATAAGCCGTGGGAGAAGAAGAAATATTAAACGGAATGCTAGCTTCACACAACAAAGACTTTTTTGACTTGCTTAGAGATGAAAATCAAGAACTGTACGAAGGGTCCAAATAATCAAAGTTAGAGTTTTTGTTGTCACGACCCAAATCCAGTCGTGATGGCGCCCAACAATCAAGCTAGGCCAGCCAAACCAACTTTTTAATTATAACACAATACCAGTCCACAAATGGACAACCCAAGAAGAATATATGAGTTTAAGAACTCCAATAATAATAATACTGAACAAAAGTACTGACACTCCCAAAGATCCGGAGTCACAAGTCTAGAGCCTCTAACCAAAACCCAATAGGAAATAGAGAGTACGATATAGAAGTACTCAAGTCTGAATACAAAATATACAATAACAACTGGAATGAGAGGAGAAGCTAGGCTCTGCGAACGTAGGCAGCTACCTCAGCAACTCGATGTGACAATGTAAACGCCGGAGATGTCCGTCTACTGCTCCTGTGTACCTGAGTCTGCACACAAAAGGTGCAGGGAGTAGGGGTGAGTACTAAGTACTCAGTGAGTAACAAATATATATATGTAGCTGAGAGTAAGAAATCCACAAAATACCACAATATGAAGCTACACTACAGTCCGAATCTCCTACGAACTAGCAACAATAATACAATACACCTACCACAGAGTAATTCAACAAATACAGATGCAATGCAATGCACATAACCGCTACGGCGTGTAGCCCGATCCAATTTAACGTCGACGGCGCTCACCGGGGGTGTGTACAGACTCCGGAGGGGCTCCTACAGCCCAAGCGCAATACTGCTGCGGCGTGCAGTCCGATCCTCATATCAACCACTGCGGCGTGCAGCCCGATCCCATACTCAGTCCACAATAAGCAATTTAAGTCACAAAACAATTCATTTTCCTTAATTCCAGTTCTCAATTCATAATTTATGAAAAATGCTTTAACTTTATTAAGTTTGTAAAAGCCGGTGACTTAGCATTTCAAAAGTGTGATTACAATTCCCAGGACTGAGATCAGTGATTTAAGCAATTTTAGCTATCACATAAATATTGTCCTCTAAGGACGCTACAGATCGGCACAAGGCCCCAAACAAGGCTTACCGCCCACAAATATATCAAATACAGTGTATTTCCAACACTAATAACATATTATTCATATCCGGGATGGACCAAGTCTCAATCCCCAATCACAATCAATCCCGCACATGCCACGGTGTGCGAGCCACGCCCTATTAGCGTCACAATGTGCTAAGCCGGGGTTTCGAACCCTCAGGCTACAATATACACAAACTACTCACCTCTAGCCGGTCGTAGAATCATCCGCGATGCCTTTTCCTTTGAATTTCGTTGCCTCGTGTGTAGAATCTAGTCAAATAACAATAATTATATCAAATACGGGTCAAAGAATCATAACCCACTTCAATTTATATGAAATTCGCAAAATTACACTAAGTTGGTAAAACCCGACTTTCGGTACGATTCTCGAAAAATTACGAAAGTCTCATATTCGGAACCCTCATCTCAATACGAGTCTAAGCATATCAATTTTACCAAATTCGGACTCCATTTGCTCATTCAAAACCTTGATTTTCTAAAGTTCAAGCCTAGGGTTAAATCTTCCATGAATCACCCCAAATTCTTCCATTTTCATGATATAATTGCATAATAATACCAATACTAATCATAGTTTAAGTCCATAGTTGCTTACCCGATGATTTCCCTTGAGTTTCTCTTCAAAATCGCCTAAATCGCCTCTAAAGCCGAGACCCAAATGTGTGAAATGTTCTGAAATTTTTCTAACTTCTGATACACTTAACTTACAGCGATTTTCGCTTCTGCGGAAGAATTTCCGCTACTACGCGTCCGTATCCGCGACCAAAGGGTCGCTTCAGCGGTTCCAGGCCTGGCCGGCCAATTCCGCTTCTGCGATATACGGACCGCCTCTACGTGTCCGCTTCTGCGGAGATTCGATCGCTCCTGCGGGTTTTCCCGCTTCTGCGACTAGGCGTCCGCCTCTGCGGACTCGCCTAAGCGGCTAACCTTCCGCTTCTGCGAATCCTTCACCCATGGCCCTTGGCCGCTTCTGCGGCTCACCTTCCGCTCCAGCGATGCCGCTTCAGCGGAAAATGTTCCGCTTCTGCGATGCCCAGCGCTTCTGCGCTCCTCGTCCGCTTCTGCGGACTCGCTCCTGCGCCCATAATTCCGCAGGAGCGGAAACAACAGAAACAGGACTCTTCAAACCTGCAATTTCCATGTTTTTCTCCCGATTAACCACCCGAAAACACCCCGAGGCCCCCGGGACCTCATTCAAACACACCAACACATCCTAATTCCTTATTCGAACTGGTTCCAATCATAAAAACACCATCCTAAACCTCAAAATCACCAATTAACCACGGATTCAAGCCTAAGTTTCTTCAAAACTTTCAAAACTAACATTCAACCCAAAACCCGATCAAACGATGTCCGAATGACCTGAAAATTTGCAGACATATCCAAAATCACATAACGAAGCTACAGAAATTGTCGGAATTCCATTCCAACCCCCGGATCAAAATGTCACCTACCATCCGGTTTTCGCCAAAATTCAACATTCGCCAATTCAAGCTTAAAACTACACCGGACCTCCGAATTCAATTTCGATTGTTCTCCTAAGTCATAAATGATCCCCCGGAACTAGTCGAATCATCAGAATCCGGTTCCGAGCACTCTAACTCAATAGTCAACTCTTGGTTGACTTTTCATATTCACGCTTTCTTCAAACATGCTATTTGTTTCATTTTCAATCCAAATCACTCCTAACTCACCCGATATACTCTAATACTCTTTTAAAAGCATAATATATGTAAATGCAAGGTAACGGGGTGGTAATTCACGTAACGACGGGCCGGGTCGTTACATTCTCCCCAACTTAAACAAACGCTCGTCCGCGAGCGGGTTAAGAAACATACCTGGAGTATCAAACAAGTGTGGATATCTACTTCGCATCTCCTGCTCGGTCTCCCATGTTGCTTCCTCCACGGGACGACCTCTCCACTGCACTTTCACTGAAGCTATATCCTTGGATCTCAACTTACGAACTTGTCGACCAAAATGGCTACCGGCTCCACATCATAAGTCAAGTCTTCATCTAGCTGTATCGTGCTGAAGTCTAACACATGAGACGGGTCTCCGACATACTTCGGAGCATAGATACATGGAACACCGGGTGAACTCCCGACAAACTGGGTGGCAAAGCAAGCGTATAAGCCACCTCCCCAACTTTCCTTAGCACCTCAAAAGGTCCAATAAACCTTGGGCTCAACTTTCCTTTCTTTCCAAACCTCATAACACCCTTCATAGGCGAAACCTTCAGCAACACCTTCTCACCTATTGAATAAGACACATCTCGGACCTTCCGGTCCGCATAACTCTTCTGACGTGACTGAGCTGTGCGAAGTCTCTCCTGAATCACCTTCACCTTATCTAAGGCATCTTGGACTAACTCTGTCCCTAACAACCTAGCCTCGCCGGGCTCGAACCAACCAACCGGAGACCTACACCGCCTCCCATATAAAGCTTCATACGGTGCCATCTGAATGCTGGACTGATAGCTATTATTGTAAGAATACTCCGCCAAAGGCAAATAATCAGCCCATGAACCACCAAAATCAATGACACAAGCACGCAACATGTCCTCCAATATCTGAATAGTACGCTCAGACTGCCCATCCGTCTGTGGATGAAATGCTGTGCTCAGCTCTACCTGTGAACCCAACTCTCGCTGAAATGTCCTCCAGAATTGAGATGTGAACTGGGTACCTCTGTCCGATATAATGGAAATAGGAACTCCATGCAATCTCACTATCTCACGGATGAATATCTCCTGCCAACCGCTCCGAGGTATAGGTAGTACACACTGGGATGAAGTGAGCTGACTTAGTCAGCCTATCCACCACCACCCAAACCGAATCAAACTTCCTCGCTATCCGAGGGAGTCCACTAACAAAGTCCATAGTTATTCTTTCCCATTTCCACTCCGGAATATCAATTCGCTGAAATACACCACCAGGTCTCTGATGCTCATACTTGACCTGCTGACGGTTTAGACACCGAGCCACATGGCTCACAATATCTTTCTTCATCTTTCTCCACCAGTAATGCTGCTTCAAATCCTGATACATCTTCGCGGCTCCTGGATGAATAGAATACCGCGAACTATGGGCCTCTTCCAATATCAACCCACGAAGGCCATCAACATTGGGCACACATATCCGGCCCTGCATCCGCAATACACCCTCACTATCAATAGTGACATCTCTAGCATCATCATGCTGAACTCTGTCCTTAAGGACAAGTAAGTGTGGATCATCATACTGGCGCTCTCGAATACGATCATATAAAGAAGAACGAGCTACTACACAAGCCATCACCCGACCGGGCTCAGAAATATCCAGCCTTACCATCTGATTAGCTAACGCCTGAACATCAACTGCTAGGGGTCTCTCCCCAACTGGAATATACGCCAAACTGCCCATACTAATAGCCTTCCGGCTCAATGCATCAGCCACCACATTGGCTTTCCCGGGATGGTACAAGATAGTAATATCATAGTCTTTAAGAAATTCAAGCCATCTCCGCTGCCTCAAATTTAGATCTTTTTGCTTAAACAAATGCTGAAGGCTGCGGTGGTCCGTATATACATCACAAGATACACCATATAAGTAATGCCTCCAAATCTTCAAGGCATGAACAATAGCAGCTAACTCCAAATCATGAACAGGGTAGTTCTTCTCGTGGGGCTTTAGGTGACGAGAAGCATATGCAATAACTCTACCCTCCTGCATCAACACACAACCGAGTCTAACTCTAGAAGCATCACAATACACCGTATATGACCCTGAAGCTGATGGTAACACAAGTACTGGAGCTGTGGTCAAAGCCTCCTTGAGCTTCTAGAAGCTCTCCTCACATTCATCGGACCACACAAATGGAGCATTCTTCCGTGTCAACTTAGTCAAAGGTGAAGCAATAGATGAAAAGCCCTGAACAAACCGGCGGTAATAGCCTGCCAAGCCGAGGAAACTCCGGATCTCCGTAGCTGAGGAAGGTCTGGGCTAATTCTGCACCGCCTCGACCTTCTGTAGGTCAACCCGAATACCATCACTGGACACTATATGTCCCAGAAAACCCACAGTATCAAGCCAGAACTCACACTTAGAGAATTTTGCATAAAGCTTCTCTTCCTTCAACCTCTGCAATGCCACTCTCAAATGATGTGCATGCTCCTCCTGGCTGCGTGAATATACAAGGATATCATCAATAAATACAATCACAAAAGAATCAAGGTACGGCCGAAATACACTATTCATCAAGTGCATGAATGCTGCTGGGGCATTAGTCAACCCGAAAGACATCACTAGGAACTCGTAGTGCCCATATCGCGTCCCGAACGCTGTCTTCATAATATCCGAGTCCCTGGTCTTCAACTGATGGTAGCCCGATCAAAGATCAATCTTAGAAAATACACTAGCTCCTTGGAGCTGATCAAATAAGTCCTCAATACGAGGTAATGGATATTTATTCTTCACTGTTACCTTGTTCAGCTGCCTGTAATCAATGCACATTCTCATTGTGCCATCTTTCTTCTTTACGAACAACACCGGTGCACCCCAAGGTGACACACTTGGACGAATGAAACCCTTATCTAAGAGTTCCTGAAGTTCTTCTTTCAATTCTTTTAACTCTGCTGGTGCCATACGATAAGGGAGGAATAGAAATGGGTTGAGTGCCCGGCACCAAGTCAATACCAAAATCAATATCTCTGTCAGGCGGCATGCCCGGTAGGTCTGCTGGAAATACATCCGGAAACTCCCTCACAATGGGGACTGAATCAAGACTGGGTGTCTCGGCCTCAACATTTCTAATGAAGGCCAAATAAGATAAACAACCCTTGCCAATCATTCGTTGAGCCTTTATATAAGAAATCACCTTGTCGGACACATAATCAGTCAAGCCACGCCACTCGATCCTCGGATTACCTGGAATAGCTAGTGTGACTGTTTTGGCATGACAGTCCAGAATCGCATGGTAAGGAGATAGCCAATCCATGCCTAGAATAACATCGAAATCTACCATGCCCAGTAGTAATAAATCAACTCGGGTCTCCAGACCCCCAATAGTAATAATACAGGATCGATATACCTGATCCACAACAACAGTATCCCCCACTGGGGTGGACACATGTACGGGCAAAGCAAGGATACCATGGGTCATACCCAAATGATGTGCAAAGTAAGTAGAGACATAAGAATAGGTGGATCCGGGATCAAATAAGACAGAAGCATCCCTGTGGCAGACTGAGATAATACCTGAAATAACCGCATCTGAAGCGCTAGCATCCTTCCTGTCCGGAAGAGCATAGAAACGAGCCTGGCCTCCACCAGTACGATCCTCGCCCCTGGGGCGACCTCTGGATACCTGGCCACCAGTCCTAGCTGACTGTGCTGGCGCTGAAGAAACAGGAGTAGAAGACGAAGGTTGATCCCTCCGCTGTGACCTCTTACGAAGCCACTGAGGACACTCTCTCCTGATATGGCCCAAATCACCGCACTCAAAACAACGGCCTGAAGATGGGAGAAGGGGCTGCTGAGGACCCCTCGCTACCGATGAATCTTGTGCTGAGGAAACAGGAGCAGAGCTCTGAGCTGGAAGAGCACTCAGTGCAGGCTGACTCTGCCGGCGGCTCTGCTGACCCTGATAACCCTGCTGGCCTTGACGACCACGATCAGATGAAACCCCACTGGACTCTGTACGTCCAGACTGATGAGACCTGAAAGAGCGACCTCTGCTATGCTGAAATTGGCCCCTGGACGGAGCACCACTGTAACTGCCAGTACCACGAGGCCTCTTAGCCTCTCTCTCCTCTCGCTCTCTGCGGCGATCTGTCTCAATGTGACGGGCAGCATCAACCACCTCCTCAAAGGTAACTGTAGAAACTCTCTCCCGGGTCATCAATATGCGGATGGGATAAATAAGACCATCGATAAATCTCCGGATCCTCTCCCTGTCGGTAGGAACCATCCACATGGCATGACGGGCCAGCTGTGTGAATCTCATCTCGTACTGATTCACTGTCATCTCTCCCTATTTCAACCACTCGAACTGACGTCGCAGCTCCTCTCTCTGAGACTGAGGCACGTACTTCTCCAAAAATACCATGGAGAACTGCTGCCAAGTGAGGGGCACTGCCCCAGCGGGCCTACGCCTCTCAAAATCCTCCCACCACTGGAAAGCTGCACCTGTGAACTGGAAAGTGGTGAATGAAACACCGCTGGACTCTAGAATACCCGCGGTGCGAAGCATACGCTGACATCTGTCAAGAAAACCCTGGGCATCCTCGCCCTCAGCTCCACTAAATGTCGGAGGCTGTAACCTCTCAAATCTCTCCAAACGACGCTGCTCATCGTCGGGCATAACTGGAACCACATATGCAGGAGCTGGTGCAACGGGCGCAACTGGTTGAACTAGCTCGGGTGTGTGAGCCACGGGGGTCTGATTCCCTCCCCCCGCCTGTGAAGATGATACTGCAGCAGTAGCAGCAACTACCTGCGCCAAACCTGTGCACACTGATAATATCTGAGCCAAGGTCTCCTGAAGACCCGGTATCACAATAGGCACTGCCGGTGCCTGAACCTGAACTGCCGGAGCGTTCACCGCTGGAATCTGGTCCT
Source organism: Nicotiana noctiflora (assembly GCA_032618575.1). Taxonomy (NCBI): domain Eukaryota; kingdom Viridiplantae; phylum Streptophyta; class Magnoliopsida; order Solanales; family Solanaceae; genus Nicotiana; species Nicotiana noctiflora. Next base: position 826,610 of record JASVEL010014164.1, read on the forward strand.
GAGTCTGATCGGCTGGTGGGTCAGCAAGTGCTGGTGCTGGTGCTGCTGCCCTACCTCTACCACGACCACGGCCTCTAGGTGCCAATGGTGGTCGTCCGCCACGTCCGTTAGCTCGTGTTCTCGCCATCTGCGAGAGAATAGAATATGGAAAGATTTAATTTCATGATAACACAAATCGCACGATATGAATTCAAGAAAATGAGGTTTTTCCTAAAGTTTATGTAGCCCTTCGAAGATAGATACGGACGTCTACGTACCGATCTGCGAAAGCCTACTAAACCGGCTCATGACTCGCGAGTCCTAATAACCTAGAGCTCTGATACCAACTTGTCACGACCCAAATCCAGTCGTGATGGCGCCCAACAATCAAGCTAGGCCAGCCAAACCAACCTTTTAATTATAAGACAATACCAGTCCACAAATGGACAACCCAAGAAGAATATATGAGTTTAAGAACTCCAATAATAATAATACTGAACAAAAGTACTGACACTCCCAAAGATCCGGAGTCACAAGTCTAGAGCCTCTAACAAAACCCAATAGGAAATAGAGAGTACGATATAGAAGTACTCAAGTCCGAATACAAAATATACAATAACAACTGGAATGAGAGGAGAAGCTAGGCTCTGCGAACGTAGGCAGCTACCTCAGCAACTCGATGTGACAATGTAAACGCTGGAGATGTCCGTCTACTGCTCCTGAGTACCTGAGTCTGCACACAAAAGGTGCAGGGAGTAGGGGTGAGTACTAAGTACTCGGTGAGTAACAAATATATATATGTAGCTGACAGTAAGAAATCCACAAAATACCACAATATGAAGCTACACTACTGTCCGAATCTCCTACGAACTAGCAGCAACAATACAATACAGCTACCACAGAGTAATTCAACAAATATAGATGCAATGCAATGCACATAACCGCTACGGCGTGTAGCCCGATCCAATTTAACGTCGACGGCGCTCACTGGGGGTGTGTACAGACTCCGGAGGGGCTCCTACAGCCCAAGCGCAATACTACTGCGGCGTGCAGTCCGATCCTCATATCAACCACTGCGGCGTGCAGCCCGATCCCATACTCAGTCCACAATAAGCAATTTAAGTCACAAAACAATTCATTTTCCTTAATTCCAGTTCTCAATTCATAATTTATGAAAAATGCTTTAACTTTATTAAGTTTGTAAAAGCCGGTGACTTAGCATTTCAAAAGTGTGATTACAATTCCCAGGACTGAGATCAGTGATTTAAGCAAATCTTTAGCTATCACATAAATATTGTCCTCTAAGGACGCTACAGATCGGCACAAGGCCCCAAACAAGGCTTACAGCCCACAAATATAGCAAATACAGTGTATTTCCAACACTAACCACATATTATTCATTCCCGGGATGGACCAAGTCTCAATCCCCAATCACAATCAATCCCGCACCTGCCACGGTGTGCGAGCCACGCCCTATTAGCGTCACAATGTGCTAAGCCGGGGTTTCGAACCCTCAAGCTACAATATACACAAACTACTCACCTCTAGCCGGTCGTAGAATCGTCCGCGATGCCTTTTCCTTTGAATTTCGTTGCCTCGTGTGTAGAATCTAGTCAAATAACAATAATTATATCAAATACGGGTCAAAGAATCATAACCCACTTCAATTTATATGAAATTCGCAAAATTACACTAAGTTGGTAAAACCCGACTTTCGGTACGATTCTCGAAAAATTACGAAAGTCTCATATTCGGAACCCTCATCTCAATACGAGTCTAAGCATATCAATTTTACCAAATTCGGACTCCATTTGCTCATTCAAAACCTTGATTTTCTAAAGTTCAAGCCTAGGGTTAAATCTTCCATGAATCACCCCAAATTCTTCCATTTTCATGATATAATTGCATAATAATACCAATACTAATCATAGTTTAAGTCCATAGTTGCTTACCCGATGATTTCCCTTGAGTTTCTCTTCAAAATCGCCTAAATCGCCTCTAAAGCCGAGACCCAAATGTGTGAAATATTCTGAAATTTTTCTAACTTCTGATACACTTAACTTACAGCGATTTTCGCTTATGCGGAAGAATTTCCGCTCCTACGCGTCCGTATCCGCGACCAAAGGGTCGCTTCAGCGGTTCCAGGCCTGGCCGGCCAATTCCGCTTCTGCGATATACGGACCGCCTCTGCGTGTCCGCTTCTGCGGAGATTCGATCGCTCCTGCGGGTTTTCCCGCTTCTGCGACTAGGTGTCCGCCTCTGCGGACTCGCCTAAGCGGCTTCCCTTCCGCTTCTGCGAATCCTTCACCCATGGCCCTTGGCCGCTTCTGCGGCTCACCTTCCGCTCCAGCGATGCCGCTTCAGCGGAAAATGTTCCGCTTCTGCGATGCCCAGCGCTTCTGTGCTCCTCGTCCGCTTTTGCGGACTCGCTCCTGCGCCCATAATTCCGCAGGAGCGGAAACAACAGAAACAGGACTCTTCAAACCTGCAATTTCCATGTTTTTCTCCCGATTAACCACCCGAAAACACCCCGAGGCCCCCGGGACCTCATTCAAACACACCAACACATCCTAATTCCTTATTCGAACTGGTTCCAATCATAAAAACACCATCCTAAACCTCAAATCACCAATTAACCACGGATTCAAGCCTAAGTTTCTTCAAAACTTTCAAAACTAACATTCAACCCAAAACCTGATCAAACGATGTCCGAATGACCTGAAAATTTGCAGACATATCCAAAATCACATAACGAAGCTACAGAAATTGTCGGAATTCCATTCCAACCCCCGGATCAAAATGTCACCTACCATCCGGTTTTCGCCAAAATTCAACATTCGCCAATTCAAGCTTAAAACTACACCGGACCTCCGAATTCAATTCCGATTGTTCTCCTAAGTCATAAATGATCCCCCGGAACTAGTCGAATCATCAGAATCCGGTTCCGAGCACTCTAACTCAATAGTCAACTCTTGGTTGACTTTTCATATTCACGCTTTCTTCAAACATGCTATTTGTTTCATTTTCAATCCAAATCACTCCTAACTCACCCGATATACTCTAATACTGTTTTAAAAGCATAATATATGTAAATGCAAGGTAACGGGGTGGTAATTCCCGTAACGACAGGGGCCGGGTCGTTACATTTGTTAAAGTTATATCACATAAAATGCTTGTCTGGGCTGAGTGACAAGGGGATGAGTATGATACTAGATCTACTTAGGGATGCATTTAAATTTGTAAAAATCCCTAATTCATTTTATGAGGCCAAGAATACCATAAATAAGTTGTGTCTTGATTATATTAAGATAGATGCTTGTCCAAATGACTGCATGTTGCACTAGGAAGATGATATTGATGAGGAAACATGCAAGTATTGTCACACTTCTAGGTGGAAGCCTGATAAGAAAAGCAATAAAAATGTTGTGACTGCTTCAGGTAAGAAGAAGGAGTCTGCTACAACTAAGAAGCAAAAGAAAAAGCCAGCAAAAGTTTTGCATTACTTCCCATTAAAATCAAGGTTGCAAAGATTGTTCATGTGTTCTAAGACGGTAGAGCATATGAGATGGCATGCGGAGGGTGGTAACAAAGATGGGATCATAAGGCATCCTAGAGACGGTGAGGCATGGAAGAGGTTTGATACAACATTTCTTGAATTTTCTTCTGATTATCGAAATATTCGATTAGGCCTAGCTAGTGATGGTTTTAACCCTTTTGGGATGATGAGTACCAATTATAGCATTTGGCCTGTGATTTTGCTTCCATATAATCTTCCACCTTGGTTGTGTATGAAGCAACCAAATTTTATCCTCTCAATGATCATTCCAGGTCCACGTACGGCGGGGAATAATATAGATGTATACCTGCAACCCCTTATTAAGGAGTTAAATGAGTTGTGGAGTGAAGGTGTGGAAACTTTTTATTCATCAAAGGATGAAATATTTAGAATGCGAGCAGCTCTTATGTGGACAGTCAATGATTTTCCTGGACTTAATATTTTATCTGGTTGGAACACACATACCAGTTTTGCATGTCCCTCTTGTAATTTTGATACAGAACCTTGTCGACTTCGGCATAGTAAAAAGTGGTGCTTTATTAGCCATCGTCGATTCTTGGCAAGAAATCACAAATTTAGATTGATGAAGCTTTGCTTTGATGGAAACGTGGAAGAGAGGCCCCCCCCAAATAAGTTATCTGGGTCCGACATTTTACAACAAGTGAAAGATATTGATATCACATTTGGGAAAGCAGCGGAGTTGAATGATAAAAGAAAAAGAAATAGGCAAAAGAGTGTTGGGGAAGATGTAACTCAGCAATGGAGAAAAAAAAGCATATTCTTCAGTCTTCCATATTGGGAATTCAACTTATTATGCCATAATTTAGACCCTATGCATATTGAAAAGAATGTGTTTGATAATATTATATACTCTTTGCTAAATGATAAAGAAAAATCAAAGGATCATGTTAAGACTCGAAAAGATCTACGAGATATGGGTGTAAGGCGTGATCTTTGGCCAGACGAGAAAGATGATTATCTGTTTGCTGCTTTTACAATTCCAAAAGAGAAGAAAGTATCTTTCCTAAAAACTTTAAAGAATGTCTTAATGCCAGATGGTTACGCAAGTAATATATCTCGTTGTATTGATCTGGATCAAAAATGAATCTTTGGATTAAAAAGCCATGATTGTCACATCATTATGGAACAATTATTGTCGATTGCAATTCGTAATGTGCTTCCAAACTACGTTGTTGCAGTTTTGGTAGAGTTTTCTTCCTTTTTTAGACATCTTTGTCTGAAAAGCTTGAGCCTCTCGGACCTAGAAAAGCTACAAGATCGGATTGTAATCACTCTTAACCACATGGAGATGTTATTCCCTCCAACATTTTTTACTGTAATGGTACACTTAACTGTCCATCTTGTGGATGAAGTAATACAAGGTGGCCCAGTACATTATCGGTGGATGTATTTTGTTGAAAGGTACAACTTCTTTTTTGACATTATTTGAATCGATCTTGTAATATTGTTTCAATGTAAATACTTTTTCTAATACGACACCTTTTTTGTTCTAGATTCTTAGGTCATTTAAAGTCCCTAGTAGGAAATAAAGCACAAGCAGAAGGTTCTATAGCTGAAAGTTACATAGTTGAAGAAGCTCTAACTCTTTGTTCTCGGTATTTTGAGGATATTGAGTCAAGAGTAAATAGGCCTAAGCGTGTAAGTGATGAACCAAATCATAGCAAGGCTTCTGGAAATTCATCTATGTTCCCTCAACAAGGTAGACCTGTTGGAGGCGCCACAACATTCTCCTTGACTCCTTTGGAAAAAACTCAAGCTCATCGCTATGTATTACTCAATTGTGCTGCAGTGAAGCCATTTATTGAGTAAGAAATTTAATCTTATTTGATATATGAAAGAAGTTTTAGATTAACGTGAATTTAATTAATACGTATAACGCTTCTTTAGTGAATTTAGGCAACATATCAAAAGGAGTCCAAGAGGGCGAAGACCTTCAACAACAGAGGTAGAAAGAAGAGTTACTAAAGAGTTCTCTGATTGGTTCCCAAAGCGAGTGAGTGAATAGTATTAATGCGTCTTTGTAGCTTTCTTATTTTAATTTAAAAGTTTTGATGAAATTATTTTTTGTATTTAGATTATGAATCCGGATATAGCAGACACAATATCTGATGATATGAAGTTCTTAGCACAAGGTCCAGCGCCAATTGCAAGAAGATTCACAGCTTATAACGCTAATGGATTCAAATTTCAGATTTTGTCTAGAGAACAAGGATTGTAAACTCAAAATAGTGGAGTTTTTCTTATTTCTATCACTTCTTGCATTGCATCTAATGCTGATAGAAATGTGAGGCAAGCAGACTTGCCATATTACGGAAAGCTGGAGGATATTATTGAACTTAATTATTATGGCTGGTTCAATGTTGTGCTCTTCAAATGCCAGTGGGCTGACACTACTCGGGATAAGGGGTTCAAACGAGATGTTTGGAATTTTAATTGTGTCAATTTTTCTAAATTGATTCACACCGGTGATCGTGAGGATCATGATCCTTACATTGAAGCATCTCAAGCAAATATGGTTTACTATGTTGATGATGAAAATGATGAAGGATGGAGTGTGGCTGTACATCTAAATCCAAGAGATTTATATGACATGGGAGAGGTTGATGAAGAAGAAGTATATGAGAACGAGCCATACCAACAACAAGAATTTGAACACTTTTTTGATGTTGATTATGAAAATATCCAAATTGCAATAGATGAGCATATGTCTGGACAGATATAGGCGATGCCTTTTTATTTTAGTTGTGTGTTTTTGATAAATAAAATCAATAGCAGTGCCTTAGACTTTATTCTTGTTTGCTCAGTGAAGTTTTGTTTCATATATGATATAAATGTTACCTTCTTCTATTGATTACTCTACTGAAGTTTTTGTTTCATATATGATATAAATGTTACCTTCCTCCATTGATTACTTTGCTAAAGTTGTACTGTTTTAATTTTCGGACATATAGGATATACATTCTTGCCTCAGTATTTACTTATCTTTTATGATTTACAGATATGCCGAAGACCAAGCGTTGGCAGAACTTGCAAAAGTCAATACAGGGGAATGCACAACCAGTCCCGTCAGTTCAAGCAACAACAAAGTCGGCTTCGTCTCAGTTCGGTTCATCTGTTCAGGCAAGAACAAAGCTGGCTTCATCAGTTCAGGCCACATCACAGTTTGGTTCATCAGTTCAGGACACATCACAATTGGCACCATTAGTTCAATTCGTCAACCGACTTCGTCCTTTCAGTCCGCATCACAGCCGACTTCGTCCTTTCAGTCTGCACAGCCAACTTCATCTTTTCAGGATGTATTGCAGCCGAATTCATCAGTTCAGGTCGCATCACACCCTGCACCATCCAGAACGTGTATTCAGCGTGAGTCGATGCAATGCAATCTTAAATAACATAGTTTGCTATTATAACTTGTATAAATATCTTTAATGTATGCAAGTAAGTGAGTCCTAATATATCATTAGCCATTTCTGTTGAGATTTTTGTTTGTATCACTTCTAGCATTTATTAAGATGATTATGTTTTGTGAATTACAGATATACCGAAGACCAAGAGTTGGCAGAACTTGCAAAAGTCAATTCAGAGGAATGCACAACTAGCCCCGTCAGTTCAAGCAACAACAAAGTCGGTTCAGGCCACATCACAACCAACTTCGTCCTTTCAGTCCGCACAACCAACTTCGTCCTTTCAGTCCGCATCACAGCCGACTTCATCCCTCAGTCTGCATCACAGCCGACTTCATCAGTTCAGGCCGTATCGCCGCCTACTTCATCAGTTCAGGCCGCACCACACCCTGCACCATCTAGAAAATGTATTCAACGCGAGTCAATGCAACATTGGACTGTAGATGCTATAAGTACACTTTCGTCTCCTTCTCTTCTTCTCCTCCTCCTTTTCTCCTCATCCTCCTCCTCTTCTTCTTCTTCTTCTTCTTAAAAGTCCCCAAAATGCTGCTGTTTGTTTTTTAAAAATCTGCCATACCAGTAATAAGATAAGAAATCTATTCTCTGGTAAAAGTCCCCAAAATCATGCTGGTATGATGGTGTGTACAACTTGTGTGCTGTTTTGTAGTATTGGAGAAGTTTTTGCTGATACTTGTCCATATATTTCTGACAGAATTAATGGTTTTATACAGTTTTTTTTTATCATAGAATGCATATGATCATGTTACTTCTGTTCAGCATGTATTCAAACATACGTGTAACATATTTTACACATATGGAGAGAGACGTTTACAGAGATAAGGGCATAACTTCCTTTAGCTCAACAAAGGTTCTCTCTGGTTTTGCAAATTCTTAAGAGTCTCTTTATGTATACATTTTTTCTCAGGAGTAGAGGATTCTCACACAGAAAAATAATAGGTCTTAAGTTGAAGGATCATTTACTCCTTTAATATTAGGACAAAAGAGGTGAAGCCTGTGCCAGCTCCACCTGGTCTGGAAACTCCATCATTTTGCTTGAGGCTCATAGAATTAAGGAATTGTTTGTGTTTATCTCATAATAGTTATATGATGCATGTTGATATACAGTGGATGAAAGAGTATGGAATAGCTGAATCTTGGATTAAAGATCGCATTTTGATTGATTCTATTCCACGTGATATCTGTGATGCTAGATATGTACCAATCATGATTGGGAAAGATGGATAAATCATAATTTGGTATAGTCTAGTTTAAAATCTGGCAACTTTAACTGTTTTGTGGATGCTTTTGTGTTCTGGTTGAACGATAACTTTGCCTTTATAAGCAATATGTCGTCCATTTTAACATTCTTGAAATTACTTGCATTGCAAAGTTCCGAAGCTGCATTTCTTCTGTTCATTTCATTCTGCACTTGTGTGAATAGAATGAACTAAATGAGCCATCCATAAGTTGTTTGTATGCTCAAAATCCTTAAGTTTTCTGTTTGTCTAAACTTATTTTTTTTAATTAAAGATTCGGAAGAAAATAGGAAGAGGCTCAAAGTGAAAGTCAAGGATGTTCTAAATTTATCTGGTGAAGAACGTATCGTGCTTGAATTCGATTATCTGGACGAACCATTTGGAGAAGCACAAGGCCTTCTTGCTGGCTTTTGTGGAATTTTAGCAACTGACTGCTCCTTATTTCCAATTCACTTTGAGAAATGGCCAGATTTACCTATATCATACTTTGACCATGTATTTGATCGAATTGTAAAGGTATAAGATCTAATTCTTTCTGCTACATATCTATTTTATTGTTGAACTTTTCCGTGTAGCATATAAGCTAACCAATATTTTATTCTTGAAGAAACGGTTTTGTTTTAAGACAGCCGAGTCAGTTGCACGGCGTTATGTTTATAATTCTATTTGGAAAAAGTGGAGCGCAAATAGGCTAAACTTGTGGAGAGCATTCTATGATCCACTCAAAAGTAAAGCTCAGATTATGGAAAATATTCCGACTGGGATTCCACGGGATCAGTGGACAACATTTGTTGATTATCGTTTTAAAGAAACAACTATGGTATTTATTTAATTACTTCAACTTGTATGTTTGATTATATTTATTTATTTATGTGATTGACTTTCAAGTATTTTTTTTAAAGGAAATGTGCAGAAGGAATACTAAAATTCGAAAGAAACAAAAATTTACACATATAGGTGGCTCCAAGCCTAACTCCAGAAGAAGAGCTAAAATGGTAAAAGATGTTAATTTATGTCATTTGACTTTAATTATTAAGCTAATTTATGTAACTATTCGAGTTAAGTTATTTTGTTGGATATTTTATTTATAGATGGCCGAGACTGGACGAAGGCCTGGACGTGCACAAGTTTATCTTGATACTCATAAGAAACAAGATGGAACATATGTGAATGAGGCGGCAAAGGAGATATGTGTAAGTTTTTGTACACTCTCTGTACATATTTACATAAATATTTCTGAAGAAATATACAATAATATCTCTGTACACATATGAGCTTAAGAATACTAAAGAGGCCACGATCTTATACCATTTTCTCTCCAAAACCTTGGATTGGTCTTTCATTGTAAGGATGGTATGCATATATTACACCAAAAAACACTTTAACTTTCTATCAAAACTTAACCTACTGCTTTTCACCAACGATATTAACATGTCTCATGTAAAATGTTCTTGCTGTCCCTATTATTTTGGCTAACTCATGTAGAATATTCAGTTGAATACACAAAAGGAAAGAACAATTTTATGTTGTGTGTTACAAGTGAATAATATGGGAAAAGTGGTGGTTGGTGCAGCAGTAGTATGTAGTGCTGCAGTATGTGCTGCTGCAGTATGTCACGGTTAAAAACCAAGAATTGGTCTGTGTATGAACCCCTAACTAACCTACATACATGCTATTAAGGTTGAAGACTCAAGAAAACTTGAAATGTGTATCTCTTCTACTTCTTAAGTTACATGACTTAATTGTTATGAACTACTAAATAACATGTTATTCATTTCCCTTAACTGTACCTATAATTAGTGGCATGATTATCGTTATACATATTGGTAATTCTTAACGGTGAAATATACACTGATGATGGATTGTGATCTCCTTGATGTTATCTGTTATCACATTTTCAATGAAATATCCCGCTTAGCTTTTGTTAGAAGTGCATATGCTTGAACCTGTGTATTATTGTTACAGTTGTATTTAAACTTACAATGAATGCCTCATTAGCAGTAAACATATAGGGAATAGTAAATATGAGGGATTAGGGGTATGTATGAGTGAGATTTAATTTATGGCTAAGATACTCTCCCTAATATAAGCAATGCTTGGGATCCTAGAGACCCTTATGAACTCTGAAGTGCTAGGAGTCCAAAAGGGTGTCTTTGCTATGAATGAAATATCATGAGAACTTGATATGGTTTTCTATTATAATGATTCCATTTGTGAAGTTCACAAGAGGGACATTTCTTCCCTTGCGTATTGTCATGTACACAAGAAGCTTTCTGATATTAGGAACATGTGTGAAGGTTGTCTTCTCTCTTTTGCAACAGAGAAGGATTCTGATTGTGATAGGTATAAGTCATTAGTTGGTATTTTGCATAAAGACATTGATTGCTTTGTGGATGGAGATGATCAGAGAGTTTCCATAAAATCAGTGAAGAATGAAGATGAGGTCATAAAAACTGGAACTGTTGTTGTCCTGAGGTGTTCTTGTTGTGGGGAGCCTCTGAAATTGAGGTCTAAATATACGCGAAACTTGTCTATAAATGGAGATATTTTTTTTGTCTTAGTGTGCATTTAGTTACTTATTAATGTTGTGACAAACAATATGTAGGAAAAAATTGAGCTTGCTTTGAGCCAAAGTACGGTGGATGAGTCTGAAGTTTCGCCGAATGATTCTGTTGGTAAAGTGCTAGGAAAAGAGCATTCTGGAAGGGTAAGGTGCTTAGGATTATGAGCTGTCCCCAGCAAAGTTTTTAAACATGCAAGACCTCATTTTTGTGGTATGAATGCTTCAAGCAGTGATGCTTCATGTTTGAATCATTGCCAAGAGAACTACGATAAATTGTTGAATGCTCACAGCCAAAGTCAAGAGAACTAAAATAAATTGTTGAATGCTCACAACCAAAGTCAAGAGAACTACAAAGAAATAGCGAATTCCAACAGACAAATGATGAATGCTTTCAAGGCATATATGATAATGAAAGAAGGGACAATACTAGAACAATTTGCGGGTTTCTTTGCTTCTCCTCCTACAACGGTAAATAAACTTGTGATTTTTTTTTCAACTGATATTTCTTGTTTCTAGGATTATAGTTATATTTGTACTGCTCAAGAAATAACTCAAGTTATAATAAGCATTCAAAAGATCTTATTTTTTAATTTTTGTTGCAACCCAGAGATGCAGCTAGTGGATCCTTATCACCCATAGGTGCAAGAAGATCATCTGATGGCAGTAATCCAAGTGACAACAATTGATGTTCTTTATAATTGAATTAGATAATTAATCATGACAATGTAATTATGTGATTGGAGCGGATGTTAGAATGGCTAGGGTGAATGTTTTATGTTAAAATTTAGTTTGGTGCTACTGTATGCATCTAGAAATATTGCTAAATCCGCTTTAAGCATTTTTTGTAGCCCTGTCATTTATATATGAAAGTAATACTTTTGTGATGCTAAATATGTTAGATATTTTTAATAAGTGTTGATAAATATTATATTTTTTGGTTAGATTATGGTGTGGACAGATTTATTAGTATAGATAATATTCAAAATTTAATATTTGTATAAACGTAGTAAAATAAATTAATATGTTTAACGAATTGCGTGTGTTTTGACTGCCGCAACTTTTAATTTTTTATTTTTTTAATAATTTAATAATCAATTTACGGGGGTTAAACTGCAGCAAAATAACTGCTGCTAATTAATCGCGGCAGTCGTGGCAGCAGTCGCCAAACAACTCCAGTAAATTGATTGCGGCGAACCTTCTTGCAGCAGTTTTGTGAACCGCTGCAACGACAAATTGCGGGAGTTATTAACCGCCGCAATTTGTACAATTAACTGCCGCAATTTGACCCGTTTTTTGTAGTGAATTATATGATTGATACAAATATGATACACTTACACAAATTATACACAATGTTATATACATATTTTTTTTTTTCATGTTCAGCTTTTACTTAAGGTGTATCCAATCTATTCTAATAACACCCACTCAAAAAATTAACCTTTTTTTTTGTTACAAATAGCTAATTGGCTAATATTAGTAATATTTTATGAATTGACCAATTTTTATAATGAGCTACTTAATTATAAATGGAATAATTCCTAGTTTCCCTACAATATTTTCATCTGATTGGGACATTATTTTCTAATTTTCGGATATAAAATACAACAGACTAAAATTTTACATAATAACTTAAAACTATAATATATTACGTAGTAAAAATACTTGAAATCAAACACGAGCCCTAAATATTTTTACCACATACGATTTTGCTTGGTCCATAAACTTATGAGCAACCAATAATTTTATGAAATGAAGATATTAACATCATATCAGATGGAGGAACTGCCTAATTGTTTTAATGCGCCTGATATTTTCTTACCAAAGTCGGAAAAATTAAAATATGTCCATATCCATTGTATTAATCATGGTTAACATCAGTGACGGATGCAAAATTTCTAATAAGGGGGTTAAAAAAAATTAAATAAAATTGTAGCTAGGCATTTGAAACAAGGACCTTACAAAGAAATTATATGTAGAAGGAGATTTAAAATATAATATATAAAAATAAAAATATATTTTGTATAAGTTTTCGACAAAAAAAAATCGGTGAATTAAATCCGCCGCCCTTGGTTTAAGACACACTAATGTAGGAAAATGAAAAACGTGTAACGCATTCAAAGAAGGAAATTGAAGAATAAAAAAGAATAGGAGATAGAGGGGCGCTAGATGCAAGATTTCTAGCACCACTCCTTAAATGATATTCTAATTGTGGCCCAGAACCATTGATATTTATAAAGAAGATGAAGCATATTCTTCTGCATATAGACAAGACATACAATAAAGGAATCAATATCTTTTTGTTCTTTAATAATTTTTTATTTAACTAAAGGGACAGCGGAATAGAAATGTCACCTACTTCTCCCCCCAATGAAAAAGAAAAGCATTAATCATCACTCTCTATATGGACTAGTAATTAATCTAAAATTATTATTATAATGGTTCGATCGCGTCTTATAAAGAGATTTGGAACAATGATAGAGTTGTTTCTATACGTTACGGGTTTGAGTTATGAAAGTAATCACTAATACTTGCATTAAGATAGGTTGTTTATATCACGCCTCTTGGGTGAGGTCCTTACTCAAACTTTGTGTGAATGCGAGACGCTTTGTACTTTGGACTGCCTCCGTTGTTTGGTTCTATCGCATCTCAACTGTGAAAGCAATCACTATTACTTGTATTGGATAGATTATCTGCATTACCCCTCGTGCGGTCCTTCCTTGAATCCTGCACCAGTGACGAAGCTAGGAATTTAAATGGTGTTCAAATTTAAAAGAGATGGAAAAAATTCCGGCAAAAGGTGTTCAATTTATGTTATATACTTCTAAAATATAATATTTTACCTATGTAAATAGTGTAATTTTTCGATAAATGTTGATCAGTTAACAACCTATATCAATATGTGGCTTCTCCACTGCCCTACACACACCAGCTATGAAAGTAATCACTAATGTTTGCATTGGCATAAATTGTCGTCTACATCATCTCTCATGTAGCCTTTTCTCGAACCTTGTGATCACGAAATACTTTTTACACTAGACTGTCTCTATTGTTTGGTTCGATAGCATCTCAACTATTTTATTAAACTTGATATCTTTCCTCAATACATGTATTATAAAACTTTGTCATAAAAAATATTTAATATTTTAATCTAATCTTCAAGATATATTTTCACGTGATTGAAGACTAGACAATGCTAATTTCTACCAAACTTATTATATTCCCAAAGTAAAGATAAAATGATGCTAATTTCTACCAACTTGACAAACATATCATTTCCTCTCATAGCTCAAGTCAGTCAAAAGAAAACCATCAATCTAAGATCCAAATATTCCACAAATCAAACCACAATTTTACCATTTCTCAACCAAAAAATGGATCAAGAATCACTTCCTCCTCATGTTCTAATCTTTCCTTTACCATTACAAGGTCCAGTAAATTCCACGTTCAAAGTTGCTGAACTTCTTTGTTTTTCAGGCCTACATATTACTTTTCTCTTAACTGAAGATATCCATAATCGTCTTATTTCTCATACAGATATTAGTTCAAGATTTGAACGTTTTCCTGGTTTTCAAATCAAGACAATATCAGATGGTTTACCACAAGACCATCCACGTAAAGGTAGTAAATATATGGAGTTATTTGATTCATTGAAATCTAAAACAAAGCCATTGTTTAAAGATATGTTGACTTCTGGTTGGCTTAGTTCTGATGGGAAAAGAAGAGAAGTTAGTTGTATTATTGCTGATGGAGTTTTGGGATTTACTTGTGATGTTGCTAATGAAATTGGGATTCCTATTTTTAGTATTCGTACTATTAGTCCATGTTGTCTTTGGATCTTCTTTTGCCTTCCTCAACTCATTGAATCTGGTGAATATCCTTTCAAAGGTTAGTAAATCTTTCCCACTCTATAATAACTACTATGGGTAATCAGAATTTAAACTTTGATGAATTCTACATGTAAAGTTTTTTATATTGAATTTATTCACTTTTAGATTTTAGATTCTGATTTTTTGTGATGTTTCACATATATATTTGTGTTTCCTGTTCAGGGGCGGAGGCTAGCCTTCGGCTACTGACTTGATCGAACCTAATAACTTTGATTTAAACTTCGTATTTGTCTTAAAAGAATTTATTGCATATATATTGATTACTTATTAATTTAGAACAAGGATTATAATTTTAAATTCATAAGACCTTTATTTTGTTGGAAATACTACTTTAGTTAGTTACATGTCTCTGACCAGTAGGGTCAAATCTAATATCTGCAGCTTCCACTTTACCTTGTAGAGAAATGCCTAATAGCTTGTTTGACTGTCACTACCCAAATCCGGTAGTGATGGCACCCAACACATTTTTAGGCAAGCCCGACCATAATTTCTAAATAATCAACCTATTTATAATTAATACTGATTCATTGAAGTTAATAGCTAAATTCATAAAAGAAACAATAAGTGTGAAAAGGAAATACAGTCCAACAATCGCTCTTACCTAAGACTAGTATATATATTGAATTTCCTTTTTTAAAATTCTAACTCTGCCATTTCATAAAAAGTTATTATACATGAATATGTTGTTAGCTCTCACTCTGAATCTTGAGACTCTTAGTTCCTAAATTTGCATCTATCTATGACACTATTTTTAAGCACAATCTTAAACTATGTTCTACTACTCACTGCTCCACACATTTGCAGATGATGATTTGGATGAACCAATCAAGAGTGTGCCTGGAGCTGAAACTTTTCTCCGGCGACGTGACCTACCGGACTTTTGCCGCACCGGCGATTTGACAGACTCAAATGTCCAACTCTACAAAACAGAGGGTCAAGAAAATTCACGTGCCTATGGACTCATACTTAACACATTTGAAGAGCTAGATGGAAATCTTCTCTCTCAAATGCGAAATGTATGTCCAAACATATACCCCATTGGACCACTCCATGCACATTTAAAGAATAAGCTATGTGAAGAAAACAATTCATTGCCACCATCTTCAAATAGTTTATTTGAAGAAGACAAAAGTTGCATTAATTGGCTAAACGATCAGCTACCCAACTCTGTTATATACGTGAGTTTTGGAAGTATAGCAACTATGACAAAAGAACAATTGATGGAGTTTTGGTATGGTTTGGTTAATAGTAAGCAAAGATTTTTGTGGGTTATTCGGTTGGATTCTGTCGCCGGAGATGACTGGAAAAACAAGATTCCCGTGGAATTAGCCGAGGGTACGAAAGAAAGGGGGTACATTGTGGGGTGGGCTCCACAAGAAGAAGTATTAGCACATCCTTCGGTAGGCGGATTTTGGACTCATTGTGGATGGAATTCGATTCTTGAAAGTGTATATGAAGGTAAGCCAATGATTTGTTGGCCTTATTTTATGGACCAACAAGTGAATAGTAGGTTTGTGGAAGCAGCTTGGAAACTAGGGTTGGACATGAAAGATACATGTGATAGAGAAATAGTTGAGAAAATGGTGAAGGATTTGATGGTGTTTAGGAAAGATGAGTTCTTGGAAAGAGCAAATCAAATGTCAAAATTTGCTAAGGAATGCTTGAAAGAAGGTGGGTCGTCTTATTCTAATTTTGAACGTCTCGTGAACGATATAAAATCCTTAAGTGATAAAGTTTGTCATCGTTGAAGCTATTGTATTTGTTCTTTTTCCCCTTAGGGTATGCGCATATTCGACACAACTATGATTTATGCTCTAGAAAATAAGGAAGTAATCAAGATGATATTTCGGGTAGGATTTGTTTTTGGTGCATTGTACGAAGATGACGTTCCTTTTTTTTTTTTCTTTTTTTGATGTATTTTCAACATGAGTTTAAACTTTATCCACTATTTTTCACAATTCCATCATTTAATTGCTAACTATATATCATTGTTATACTTATCATTGTGATTTAATTTGGTAACAGATAAACAAAATGTATGTAACTATTAGAGCGACCAAATTATAGTGTTGAACATGTAAATGTTCTTACGTCTACAAGGCTTAAATTCTTTCAAAACAATTATACCGAATATGTAATTTTTCTTTAAGTGTACATAGCTTAAATTCTTTTAAAATATTTTTCTTCTTAACCTTCCCTTGAGTAAAGGAGAACTGCGGACTAGCTAGACTTATCCCAGTATGTCCTTTAATTAAGATGAACGGATTTCGCCTTTCGAATCAGTCTAAAAACAAGAGCCCTACTTTGGTACTGTAGAAAGCGATCAGTTTTTTCTTTATCTTGTTCGGGCTTGAAAAAGCTTCCTTTTTTTAATATTCGAAAATACGGAGCTTATGTAGAAAAAGTTATGGAAGAACACTACTAAGGTTTAGGTCCCGACACATGGAGGATTAATTTAGCTCCATGGATCGTGAATCAAGGGAAGTAAAGAATGATACTCTAATTTGGAAATCACCTCCGACCAAGACTTAGATGGCAAGCTAGATAAGTATCCATTCTTAGAAACTGCAACTATAATTCATAATTCCATATGGTAAAAGATAACGTTCTTCTATTTTCTATTTGAACACAATGTAGGTGATGCTTACACCTAATAAAAGAACAAGAAGACCTGTTAAAACAACAAGTCGTTGTAGTATAGTGGTGAGTATTCCCGCCTGTCACGCGGGTGACCCGGGTTCGATCCCCGGCAACGGCGAAATTATAGTTTTTTTACTTCTTCTCCAGCTTATTTCTTAAGCTGTGCACGATATAGGAAATTAGGAACATCTTATGAAGCTGCTTGGCTGTTTTGATCAATCCCAGAATATAATTTTGAAGAGGTTTCTTGACTTAATTGAAATGATGTAAGGCCAAATACATAACTTAACCTTAAACTTTACTTTTTTTTTTGTTACTTGGATAATTAAATACTGAGTTGTTCGCGGATCTACAAGTTACAATATGGGTTCCCGGGAACCCAGTAACTTTTGCGTAGACCATGTATTTATATTATGAAATTTACAAAATATTTTTAAATATCTAACTGTGAACCCAATTATTATTGCATATTAATCTAAAAATTTCGGTAGGAACCCATAAGCCTCAAATCCTGAATCCGCCTCACCTATCAGGCCCTTTAA
Source organism: Nicotiana noctiflora (assembly GCA_032618575.1). Classification (NCBI taxonomy): domain Eukaryota; kingdom Viridiplantae; phylum Streptophyta; class Magnoliopsida; order Solanales; family Solanaceae; genus Nicotiana; species Nicotiana noctiflora. The sequence continues at coordinate 844,458 of JASVEL010014164.1, forward strand.
CTAAACAACATATGTACCAATTAGACACTTTGTAGATCATATGAGAAAAACTTTTATAAAAGTTAACGTTGGATATGTAATTATCTAACACTTATGTATTTGATAGCTTTTAAGGTTTTCTTCTTTGCTCGTGAAATAGCCGCCTTTGAGTATTTGAAAACTTTTCTCTTTTGTTGAAGTACTTTTTTTGGGTTAAAAGTGGTTAACGTCAAAATGCAATTTCTATCAACCACTTGTGCGTTTTAGTTTGTAAAGTTTTATTCCAGTAGCTTACAAGTGTCGTATAAAGAGAATAAGCATGGCAAATGAGAATAGTCATTAAACTATGTTTATACCCTGGTTTGTGACAAAATTCTGCAATTGTTAGTAGTGTCGAAAGATTGGTGGCTTAATGTAATTAGGGACAAAGTGACGAATTCAGAATCTAAATGTTGTGCACAGGGGCGAAGTTATGGGTGGTCAATTGACCATCATTCTTTTAAAAATTACGCTGTGTGTATAGATAAAATATTAGGTTTAATTTAGAGGTATATAAAATATATTATTACTCTTTGTTAGATAATTGTTTTTACTTCTTTAAGTTTACATGTCCTCGAGAAAATTCTTGCTTTAGCCACTAATTGTGAATTCTAAGTTAAGAGAGTGGATTCTAAAATATATGTTCACACACTCATGAATCCACGTACAAGTTGGCTTAAAGTCATATAATTACTACCATAAAAAAATAGCAACTCGGTGCATGAGACGTCCCATTTCATACAGAATCAGAAAAAGAGCCGCACCCAATAACAAAAAACAAGGGCTGATCAAATGTTGTAAGATCTACCACTGCTTGCAGGTGATGATTGCCTTCTTTGATCTCCTAACTTTTTTTAAGTAATGAGAATATTTGCTTGGGAAAAATGCAAGACCTCAGTAGTACAATGATCCTGCAGGTTAAAAAAGGAAAAACATAGTTGAATTTATGACATTGCTAAAAAGAGGTGCTGAACCATGAAAAGAATATTATTTTGCTATATATAACTCCAATATTAATTTCATACCTTGCCACCAATTTCCTCTTGAAGCACAGTTTGAATTGTTTCCATTTTGATCATCATCTTCTCCATTTTTCTTCAACTGATCAAATCAGCAGAAATAAACATTTTAGAAATTGAAAACAATTACTTCTACTTCCTATCTACCATGTTAAAAGTACGTACTTTTTACCTTTTGGTCTGTTATGAAAAGAATGACGCTTTTTTATATTTGTAAATTCATGACTTTAGCTTCTTATTTTTCCTTTGAAAGAAGATGAATTAACACGATTATCCGCCCACTCAATCGATTAAATTAAAAATAACCGGCGGAGGTATAATATAGGAATAAGCATGTATAATCGATGTATATAGTCAGAAAAAGTAAACAATGAATATGGATGACTACTTATGTAAAGATCCCTCGAAAGAACTACCTATACTCACAGGCATATCTAATATAGAAGCTATCTGTTCAATCGAACCCATAACTTTCACTATGTTACGTTGAAAATGTGGTCTCCGGAATATGTGTTTGGTAGTGTATGTCTTATATTTAAGAAGAAAACCGAAAAACCAATATAAATCGAATTGTGGAAAAACTGACTTAATTGATTTGGCTAGGTTCTAGTACTTAAAAAATCGGCTTACTTGGTTTGGTTATTTTTTTTAAGGAAAAAATCGATCCAAACCTAACCATGAACACCCCTAGGCATAAAGAACGAATTCACCAATAGGATCATCTATGTCTATGTATCCTCCAGGGCACGATTCTCAGTCTTCCGCTGGTAGAGGTTGAGGTTGAGGTTCCAGCTCAGGTGGTAATCAAAATCGTATTTATGCTTTAGCGGTCGGCAGAACAAGGAGTCTTCACAAGATGTTAATAGGTATATTGACAATTTGCTCCCGCGATGCTTATGTTTGATAGATCCAGGATCTACTTTATCGTTTATTACCCTATTTGTCGTAGGGAAGTTTGGTATAGTGCCTAAAATTCTAACCGATCCTTTTGCGGTATCTACACTAGTCGGAGAATCAATTATTGCTAGACGGGTTTACCAAGGTTGTACTCTGACGGTTTGTAGTTATCAGACCTTAGCCAACGTAGTTGAGCTAGAGATGATAGATTTTGATGCTATCATGGGCATGGACTGGTTGGCATCTTGCTATGCCACATGTGATTGCTAAACAACGGCATCCAAATTTCATTTTCGGGTGAGCCGATCGTTGAATGGGTAGGTAATACAGCAAGACCCAAAGGTTGAATTATTTCCTTTTTAAGGCGAGGAAAATGGTTGCAAAAAGGTGCATTTATCATATTGTGTGAGTTAGAGATGCTAATGCTGAGATATCTACACTTTAATATATTCCAGTTATCAGGGAGTATGCAGATATGTTTCTTGATAAGCTTCCAGGTATTCCTCCAGAGCGAGAGATTGATTTTAGTATTGACTTGCTTCCGGGAACTCAACCACTATCCATCCCCCGTATAAAATGGCACCTGTCGAATTGAAGGAGCTGAAGGAGAAGTTAAAAGATTTGCTAGAGAAAGGTTTTATTAGGCCCAGTACCTCACCCTGGGGAGCATCAATACTATTTGTGTGGAAGAAAGACGGCTTGTTGAGGATGTATATCGATTATAGGTAGCTGAATAGTGTAACTATTAAGAATAAGTATCCACTTCCAAGGATTGATGACTTGTTTGATTAGTTGTAGAGGGCTAGATATTTCTCAAAGATAGATTTGAGGTCAGGGTTTCACCAAGTCAAAGTTTAGGAGAAAGATATTTCGAAGACAACATTTCGGATCCGATATTGTCACTTTGAGTTCCTTGTCATGTCCTTCGGGTAGTTGAATGCACCTGACGTATTTATGGACTTGATGAATAGTGTATTCTGACCTTTTTTAGATTTGGTCTTGATAATATTTATTGATGATATTCCAATTCATTCACGTTCAGAGGAGGAGCATGCCGACCACCTACGAGCGGTACTCCAAACCTTCAGCAATCGTAAGTTATATGCTAAGTTTTCTACATGTGATTTATGGTTGAAGTTTGTAGCATTCTTGGGGCATATTGTATTCGATGAGGATATTAAGGTAGACATTCAAAAGATTGAGGGCGTGAAATCCTGGCCTAGACCTACCACTCCGACAGAAGTTCGCAGTTTTCTAGGCTTAATAGGCTACTACCAGAGGTTCATAGAGGGGTTTTCTTCCCTTTCGGGACCGTTGACGAAGCAGACTTGCTAAGCAGCTAAGTTTTAGTGGCCAGAGGCTTGTGAGTGGAGTTTCCAAGAGCTTAAGAACAGGTTGACCTCAGCGCCAGTGGTAACGCTTCTAGAGGGTCCATAGGGTTATGCCGTATATTGTGATGCCTCTCAGGTGTTGGGTTAGGATGTGTCTTAATGCAACATGGGAAGGTAATTGGTTAAGATTCAAGGCAGTTGAGGAATCACAAGACGAATTATCCGACCTACGATAGTGACTTAGCTGTGGTATTCCATGCACTTAAGATATGATGGCATTATTTGTATAGTGTTCATTTTGATGTATTTAGAGATCCTAAAATCCTACAATATATCTTCAAGTAAAAAGAGTTGAATTTGCGATAAATGTGATTGCTAGAGTTGTTGCAAGATTATGATGTTAACATTCTCTACCATCCAGGGAAAGTTATGCCGTAAGTCGTCGATCTATGGGTTTCTTAGCACATATAGAGGTTGAGAAAAGAGAGCTACAGAGATTAATCAATTGGCTTATTTGGGGGTTTTGTTAGTGATTTTGACGTTGGTGGAGCTGTACTCCAAAACACTGCAACTTCATCTCTCTTAGCTGAAATCAAGGAAAGGCAGTACGAGGACCCAGAGTTGGTCGAGTTGAGAGAGCGAGTTCCATAACAGAAGAAGCCGCTGTTAGAGCTCAAGGAAGATGGGGTTCTCGTATATAGGGGTCGTTTCATATGTAGCAGGGCTACGAGACAAGATTATGTTAGAGGCACATTATTCATTTTTTTGCCTAAAAATTATTAAATATGTATAACTAACAAATTTTTAACCCATTAAATTAGATGAAATGTTGTAGAATAGCGAATCAGAACCCATAAAATTTAAATACTGAATTCGCCTCTGCCTATACTTACAGTATTCTGGTAGCCAAAGGTCTGAGTAGTTTGATAATAAACATCTTGACCACCATAGTATATAGACGAGCTCAAATGGCATGGTTCTGTTGTTTCATTCTGATATATGGCATTCTTGATGTCCCCCCTGCTTCTTTGAGACCCATTTTCTGTAAATATAAAACCTCTAAAATGGTTAAAATAGAACTTGGAGTTCAACACAACATTCAGCAAAAGACAACATATTTTTATACTTCATATTTTTCAGTTTATGACATGCGTTTATAGAAAGGGTAGCTCAGTGCACAAAGTATCCCATATTTACGTACGGTACGGGTAGGGGCATAGGCACCTTGCCTGAAGCAGTGTCATGTGACATTGCTCTGTCAATTTTTTTTCGTAATCTGTATGTATAAATAATAAATAAAATTAAAATACGTCCGGTTCTACTGCTCGAACCGATGATCATATATGTAACATAGAGACAATTTTATCGTTACGTCTCCCCTTCGACATGCTTTTGTGGTCTAAAAAATTTCATGACCATGTTTTAAACCACAAAAATTGCAAAATTCTTTCTTTCATTTTGAGTAGTTGTAAAAAATAAGAGAGGAAAATATTTTAAAAAAACCTGAAGTTCCATATTTTGCATTGCCAAATGACTGGTTTCCTAGATCTTGAATTCTTGATAAACCTCTAACTCCAGAGTGAATGGAATCCCTACCAAGTCCCTACAGTTATATAAAAGGAAAAGAAAAAAAATTAGAAAATAAAACAAAATAAAAAATAGATGAACCAAACAATAAAAGAATATAGAGGTTGTTTGAAAAGATACACCCACAAAAAATTCCAAACTTCCCCACAAAAGGTGATTGCAACTCAGAAATTGTTACAACATAAAAAGAATGATCATCTTCTTGACCAAAAGTGTGGAGAAAAATGAAAAACTTCACGAGATTAGGGACAATGAAGAAAATATAACAGGCATTTAAGGAATTAATGGATTTTAGCTTTCTCTCTTGCAAAGAATTTGCACTATAACCGGTTATAGTATATTCTCACTCTATTTTTTTTATGTAGCTCGAATTCTTCAAAAATATCGCCAAATATGTTCGAATTTTTTAAAATTAATGCATTTTTTGAGAATTCAAACATATATGTTACAACAATTTGAAAAGTCCGTACAACATAGATTTTCCCATCTCTACTCATCAAGCTTGATACGATGTAAAGTTACCTAGTAATGCAAATAAACGTGCAAGCGTACTTCTCATGCACAAAATTATTGGATTCGGCTCAACCCTTAACTCGGCTAGTGCGTGGTAACTTACTATAATGGATTAAAATGAAGAGTAATTAATTATACCGTGGAATGTGGGCCAAAAACGGAACCAAAGAGCGACGATTTTGAGGGTTCTTTGGGACCAAACAAATCATTAGTGAAAGACGACGAAGAAGAAGATGAACCAACTACTTGCTTTGCTTTCTCCATAATTTTGCAAATCTAAAATCACCAAAACTCTTTCTGCTTGAAGCACTACGTTTACCAAGAACAGAAATGGATGAGGGCTTTAAATATTTCGCACAGAGACCCCTTAATTTTTTTTTCCTACTTTTCTGCAGACAACAGAACAACAAAACAGAGGAAAATTATAGTGAGGGGGTTAATGGGATCGATGTGAGATGGGGGAAGATGCAGAAAAGAGAGCACGTGAAATTTTCAGTGTATTTTGTGAGAAGAAATAAAGAATGATGACTGTTATTTATAGGCCACTCAAAGACAAAACAAAAAAGACATTCACCCGGTGTCACTACTGTTTGACCATGCGTTACAATTCTTTTTCTTTAACCATTCCTTATTCGGGTTTTAATAAAGGGCTGTCACGATCCAATTTTTCTTCCTTTGTGAATTATCATAACGATACCTATTATCTACTACTAGGTAAGTTTAATATTGTGTAAATGAAATAAATTCACAAAGATAACAACTAACAGATATAGTTAATAAATAGAAACGATGTTACTCGGCATATACAATACTCATCTTTCCTAAAACCGAAAATATCGTCAGTCACAAGCTTCTAAGAGTTTCTAACTGTTCTATACATTAATGTCAGAAGAAAACAAGGGGTAAATTAACACAAGGGGATAAAAGGGGAGTCTGAGATCTACGGACGCGAACAGATGTACCTTGAATTCTCATGAAGCAGCAACCACGCAACTAGACTCGAGGCTGATAGCTAGTACTTGGATCTACACACGGATAAACATGTACAGGAAAGGGTATGAGTATACCATAATGGTACCCAGTAAGTACCATTCCTAACCTTAGTCGAGTAATGACGAAATCAGGTTAGGGCCTTACTGGTATAAATATAATAAAATAAGACAGAATGATATATTGCTGTAAAAATAAATACGGTAATCTAGCAAGAATAGAAGAAATGAAAGACAACAGCTAAGAACACAGTGATAACCGCAACGGATCTCCCGGGATACCGTCCCGTAGTCCAAAAAGTAAATGTCCAGGGGGATCTCCCAGAATAACGTTCCGTAGTCCCAAAGTAAATGTGCAGTGCTGGGGGATCTTCTGGAAGACCGTTCTGTAGTCCCAAAGTAAATAGGCGGTAAAGGGGTATCTCCCGAAATAATATTCCGTAGTCCGAAAAATATACAGCTCAGCCAATATACACAATGGTTACTATCACACCTCCCTTTTTACTACCCCAACATGCGTAAGGTGTATAAATACACTTGTAGGGTATACCCCGACGCTCAATTACCCGAGACGGATAAAATAACATAAGGGAAGGAGTTTTTCCAATTTAAGGACAATCGGTTCGGGATATATTTAGAGATTAATCAGAGTCGCCACTTGGGAATGACAATGGTGTCCCAAGTCACCGGTTAATCCCGAATCCGAGGAATTTTGACTCTTTGAAATGTCTGCGAAGCAGAGGTCCGGATAAGGAACTCTGTTAACCCGGGAGAAGGTGTTAGGCATTCCCGGATTCCGTGGTTTTAGCACGGTCGCTCCACTGTCGTTCTTGCTTTTTGTTCGACTCAGTTATAGATTTTAACAACATAATGTGATTTTACGTTGAATGTTATTTTTTAGGAATTTGCGACATTGCGGAAACACGCCTCGAGTCATACCGCAACCAGAGTACGCCTATGACTTTTGGTGTATTTCGGCTTTGCCGAGATTTGGATTTGAGTCGCACCAAGTGCACACTCGTTCATAGGAAGGTATATTAAAATCGTGCCCTAAAGTAACGTCTATCGGCTTTTAAATCTTTTGGGAGAAGCTATGGAATTAGCTATTAGCTTTCCCGGGTCTATTTGTGTTATATTATTACTAAATGGGGGCCCCGGTGTTATTCGGGCGAGGCTCGTCCCAAATTATTTATTAAAAGATACCAACATTTGGCTAAGTTTTCTATATTTGTTTTTTCCTTAATCGTATGCTATTACTATAATAATCCAGGCCCGTCGAATTCTTACTATTTATTGGGCCTGGTCTTCTTTTCGTTTGACTGGATCAGCTTCGGATTATTGATCAATGGACCAAACAGATTCGTAGGATAGTTCAGACCCACGCTGTACATTGGGCCTAAACCAGATTAGAATAACAGAAAATATGAGACAGGTTTCATAAAGGGACAAATACTCAGAATTGGAAATGAAATCACATCAATTTTATTCATTTTTTAGAAGATAAGAATCACTATACAATATAATCTATACTTACACTAAATTACTACTAATTATTCTACAGATGACTGGACTACCATTGTTCCATTTGCTTTCTGCCAACACGCCAATTAACATTGTAGACATTACTTATACTAAGAATGGAAGAGAAGAGTGATTCAACTATATTAGACAATGCTTCATCAATCTGTTTATTCACTAACATTAACTAAATTAGCCCAGACTAAGTGATATGTACACAAATACATTATTGATTCTAGCCTGATTTCAACTTATGAGATGTCCCGAACCCAATTGTGAATGAATTACTAATTCCTCAAACTAATCTTCTCTTTTGATGACCTTGTGACTATGTTTAAACACTGATTTGAACACTGGTTCGAACCCATTTTAACAGCCAATTTCACTCCCTTTTAAACTTACTTAAAAAAAAAAAAGATTAGTTAACGAAACAGATTAGCTAAATGAGCTTATTATTACTAATGTATGCAAGTGAATTGATTAGCTTTGGTTTTAATAGTATTCCTATTTGACTAAGTGATGGTGATCTACAATCATGCTATTATTACACTACTGATTTCTTCAGGAAGTTCATTACCAGATTATTAATGTTGCAGGTATTACTAATTGACTTATGTTTTAAGTTTTCCTAATTAAACTAAGTGACAAGCTATCTACACTATATTACTACTTATACTACTGCTAGTACTACATTATTACAGCATTAGTTTCTGTTCTTCTTGGCTATATACTACAGCATACTACAAATTAAAAGTGAAACTACAGATGAATAACAAAATAATTTCAAGTCTTCATTTCAAATTCCATTACAGCTTCATTTCTGGTAGAAAAGTACCTGGAATCACAGAGAAGAAGACCAATGAGTCTAGGGGATGCAAATAAGTAATCAGCAGTGGATTCGAACAAAGCAATGCAACAGTGATGACTTGAAAATCAACCAAATAGAAGACCACAGCAACAGCAATAAGAAATCCCAAGCAAATAACCCAGCAATCCGAGAGAAAAGCCCAGAAATTCTACTATTCTATTGCTCTTCTAAACTCTGAAACTTTATGGTATAAAACTAGTAGAGAATAGATTCAGAATTACTGAAATTTTCGAACCCCAGATATATTTCAGATTTCTCAGATTTTTGGAACCTCAAATATTAGCTCAGATTGTTCTACAGTGGAATCCCCTTTTTCAGCCCCTTTTAAGAGATATTTATAGCTAACCTTTAGGGCTGAATACTTGGGGAGGAAGTATGGGATTAATCCCACTTCCCCCCTCCTAAAATTATCCATTCTACACTTTAGTCCATATTTCAGTTACCAGAAACCCTTCCAGCATGTGCTGGAAGGTTCTAAAGATTCTCTTTTAGGGCCTTTTACTAGTATGACCTTAGGGGTTTGAGATTTTTACAGATTTCCCATTTTTAGGAGACCATTATACCCCTAAATCTCTGCAAAATTGCAGAAATCAGGAGCATGAATGTCCCTATTACCCTCCTAAGTTCTTACTAGTTACTATTTTACCTTTTCAATTCCCAATTGTGCCCCTAAGAGCACTGCTGATTTACCAGCTTGCCTAGGGCAGATTTTCAGCTTGTTTTGAACTATTTAACTAATAGCCAGCCCTAGCATTAGTATTTAAGGGCTGGCCAGTTTTATTTCTAAGAGCTATTTCAATTTTAGCCACTTTTAAACTAATTTCAATCAATTAAGACCAATTTATTCTTAATTAAAGCTAATTGCAGGCATAGCCTGCTTTGTTATTATGTTTAAACTATTTAAAAGTTAGCCAGTCTCAAGTTGAGACTTAGCTTGGGCTATTAAAGCCATATACTGAACAGCTAGGCCCAAAACCTTTACAGGTTTGGCCACTTTGCTGTTCGGGGCTCAATATAGAGCCTGGGCTAGTCTGCATTTGCAGACATAGCCCTTTGCACAACCAGCCACTGTTTAACAGTGAACTGTGTGTTAGGGCTTATAGAATTGGTCAACCTTTTACAAGGTTGACCATTCTTAAGCCAATTATTTAACTAACAACCTATTTTTGTTCATTTTCAGTTTATACCTACTTAAAAACTAACCACTTTCATAAATCCTAATGCTAACAACTATAACCAATTCACCTAGGGTTCAAACAGTGTTAATCAAACACTTACACTCAACCAGAACCAGTAAACTAAATCAGTTTCAAACATGGATTGCATATTAAGACACATAAGATCAAACAAAATGTAATAATCAACCAAAACTCAGAGAAGGCAATTGATATGGTTGAATTTCAGTTGATTAATTCACATTATCTAATTTTATGAGACAGAGTATGAAATCATGCTAATTAAGACTTAATAACTGCCAGTTCCAGTCACATGAAAGTTTAAACAATTCAGAATCACCAAGGTTCAAGGCATAAACATGCTCAGAATATTAAACTCTAAGACACAGGATTTATTTAAGCCCAGAGTACACACAATAGCATAGGCATGTTAGATGATATATCTTTCCAAGTATTAATCCTAGCCTTATGTATATATATGTGATGGATCAAGATGAAGATAAAGAAGGGAAAAGACATGAAGAAACAGTGAAGAAGAATCCTAAATCTAGCACAAATGCATGACACATAAAATGAAGATGATGAAAGGAAGAACATGGAGAAACAATGACAAAGAAACAAGAAAGATCAACCAGGATACTTCAAAAACAACTTAATGTAATGATGAGAAAAGAATGAAGTTAAGCTACTATCCAAACTATGCATTCATGATAATGGGAGAAAGTTGGACTGTAAGAACTAAACAGATCCAAAGACTATAATATCTACAAGATGAGGAAACAAAGGGAATTCAAAGTGACTCTTATGACTTAACATGATTGGTAGCAAACAATTATAAAGATGGACAAGATGAAGAAGAAGCCTGATTCTTTCATAGATCATTACAGCCAAAGGCAACAAAATGGCCACAGTAACTTAAACTTAAGATATAGATCAGTGACTCACAACTCAACAATTGAAATGACAGGGGAAGGATGAAATTTTTGAACTTATAGCAGAGAACCATAAAAACAGGACAATCAACAGATAAAAATCCCATTGTTAACAGGCTCAAAAGAAGCAGGCAAAGAAACCCTATAATTAATCACTAAAGAAACATGCAAGAGATATAGAACAGAAGAAGACATAATTATATAAGAATCTTATAGCTAACATGCGAAGCACAAACTAAGAATCTACAGGATAGAAAGAAAACATGCTGAGAGATTCAGAACAAGAGAAACATATATGAAAGCAAAGAAACAGAGACAATATGACTAACACAGGATCTCAAAACAGAAGAAATGATCATAATGATAAACAAGCAACAGACATTAACTAAAACACAGAAGGAGAGGAAATGCTTAACATGAGAAAATAAACAGAAAAGTCTTAGGCTAGCATGTGAAACAACTAATCAGAATAGCAGGGTCAACAATTAACAAAGTAAAGCAACAAAGAGATGTGAACTTCAGAACTACGGGGAACATAATCAAACAACAAACAACTCACGAATGCAAACTTAAAAATCAGAAAGGACAAGAAAACATGCTAAACACAGAAATTATAGAAGTCAGGATCAAAACATGCAAGAGATAACAGACATCCTAATAAACTAAAGAAAACTAAAGGGTGGGGGACTTAGCTTGCGGGGCCGGTCCCCCGAGCTTCCTATCCTCTTTCCTTTTCCTTTTCATTCTCTCAGACTCTCAGGCTCTTTTTTATTCCTTCTTTTTCTTTTCTTATTCTTTTCCAGATCTTTTTTTCTTTGATTTTTCTCTGATTTTTCTTTTAGGCTCGAAAAGGGGAGCCTTTTTTGATTTTGACTTGAAGAGGGTGTTCAAGGGGATGGTAAAGGTGAGGTCTTGATTGGGTGTTGGATTTGGGGTCGCCGGAGTTAGGGTTCCGACGACCCTTTTTGGGATATTCGAGAAGTTCAAGGGACTTTCGAAGGGAGCCAGTGGTATGGGTGGATAGATCATGAAGAGAGGAAGAGATTGGCATTAGTTTTAGGTGGTTCTCCATACTTTGGTGGTCACCGGTGTAACTCCGGTGACCGGGATTTACGAAGAACAAGTGTTTTTTCTGGGTTCTTGGGTAAAGAAGACGAAGAAGAAGAAGATGAAGATGAAGGGAGTGGTAAGAGGAGCCGGCGACCACCGTAGGAGTGGTGGCCGCCATAGCCGGCTAGGTTTTCTGAAGAAGATGAAGGAGACGAAGAAATTAGGGCGGCGTCTCTAGGGTTGAAGAGTGTAAAAATGAGCGGCTCGTTCAGACAAAGCCTTTATATAGGCCACATGTCCCAGATAATCTCGACCGTCCATTGAAGAGAGATCAACGGTTCTGGATGAGCGTTACTAAAACGCCACCGTTTTGCTTCTAATGAGATCAAATGTCTCTCCCGTCTGATCATTTCGAGTGGACGGTTGAGATCAATCCAATAAACTAAATAACTCCGTTAATTATTTTGACCTTTGGATTAAACCTGCATGGACGGCCGAGATTGATTTGCTTGATGGCCTGGGCTGGATCCGCTTGGGCTAATATGTCTGGGCCGGCCATTTGAATCACATCTGGCCCAGATTATTATACACATGCTATTCTTTTTGCATTTTTGATTTTACTGATTTTTATGCATTTTTCTTTTATTCTTTTTTTTTCTTTTTCTTTTATGAAAAATATAAATCCTAATTTTCCTACTTACTCTAATTTCCTAGTATTTTTTGGTAATTTTCTGCTATTTTTTCTTTTATTTCTACTACTTAAGCTATTTTACTAATTTTCTAATTAACTAAACTAACAAATTAATTACTACTATTTTTTTTGATTTTTTCTAATTTCTTACTTATTCAAACACACAAAAATATAACTAATTTCAAGCAAAGCAAGTAATTGCACTCAAAAACATATTTATTTTAATTTTGGAATTATTTGCCTGGTGCAAAAATCATGTGCTCACAACTGCCCCTCTTTGCTCGGGAACACGAAGAGTTTCAGTGCAAAGATAAGTGAGCAGTAATGAGAGATTTTTGCACATCGGCATATTCCGTGAAAGCATTTTTGAAAACCTTTTGACCGCACCCTGTTTTAGAGGTTGCCTACATATCCTGGGCTAAACAGGAATCAGGTCAGTGTAGTTCGGGAAGGTCTGGCAGTTTTAAAAACTACCAGACTCACTGTTGCATTGACACTGTTGAGACCCGCCGACTTACTCCTTATTACACCGGGGGGGGGGGGAAATGTAAAATGAAGAAGCTATTCTAAGCTATGATCCTACAATTATAATTGTTCCTAATCTAGCTTTTGCTCTTCTTCCCTTTCCGGTGATGCAGAATCTTCCTTTTTTGTTGATTTTCTTGTTTTCTTGATGACTCTCTTTTTTGTTGATTTTCTTGTTTTTCTTGATCCCGAGCTGAACCTGCTCAAAACAAAACAACAAACTACCATGATGATGCAGAAAATATTCCCGTATTTGAAGGTGGGCGCCTAACAGAAATTTAAACGTGCAATGCAAATGCAGAAAATATTCCCGTATTTGAAGGTGGGCGCCTAACAGAAATTTAAACGTGCAATGCGGATGCGGAAAATATTCCCGTATTTGAAGGTGGGCGCCTAACAGAAAATTTAAACGTGCAAATGGAGAAAATATTCCCGTATTTGAAGGTGGGCGCCTAACAGAAATTTAAACGTGCAATGCGAACGCAGAAAATATTCCCGAATTTGAAGGTGGGCGCCAACGTAAATTTAAACGTGCAATGCAAATGCGTAAAATATTCCCGAATTTGAAGGTGGGCGCCTAACGTAAATTTAAACGTGCAATGCGATGCGTAAAATATTCCCGTATTTGAAGGTGGGCGCCTAACGTAAATTTAAACGTGCAATGCGGATGCAGAAAATATTCCCGTATTTGAAGGTGGGCGCCAACAGAATTTAAACGTGCAATGCAAATGCGAGAAAATATTCCCGTATTTGAAGGTGGGCGCCTAACATAATTGAAACGTGCAATGCAAATGCAGAAAATATTCCCGTATTTGAAGGTGGGCGCCTAACGTAATTGAAACGTGCAATGCAAATGCAGAAAATATTCCCGTATTTGAAGGTGGGCGCCTAACGGAATTAAACGTGCAATGCAAATGCAGAAAATATTCCCGTATTTGAAGGTGGGCGCCTAACAGAATTTAAACGTGCAATGCGGATGCAGAAAAATATTCCCGTATTTGAAGGCGGGCGCCTAACAGAATTTAAACGTGCAATGCAAATGCAGAAAATATTCCCGTATTTGAAGGTGGGCGCCTAACAGAAATTTAAACGTGTAATGCAAATGCAGAAAAGTATTCCCGAATTTGAAGGTGGGCGCCTAACAGAATTTAAACGTGCAATGCGAATGCAGAAAATATTCCCGTATTTGAAGGTGGGCGCCTAACAGAAATTTAAACGTGTAATGCAAATGCAGAATTGAAACATGCAATGCGAATGCATAAAATATTCCCGTGTTTGAAGGTGGGCGCCTAACAGAATTTAAACGTGCAATGCGAATGCAGAAAATATTCCCGTATTTGAAGGTGGGCGCCTAACAGAAATTTAAACGTGTAATGCAAATGCAGAAAATATTCCCGAATTTGAAGGTGGGCGCCTAACAGAATTGAAACATGCAATGCGAATGCATAAAATATTCCCGTGTTTGAAGGTGGGCGCCTAACAGAAATTTAAACGTGTAATGCAAATGCAGAAAAGTATTCCCGAATTTGAAGGTGGGCGCCTAACAGAATTTAAACGTGCAATGCGAATGCAGAAAATATTCCCGCAGCCTGAGGACTGGGGAGTGGATTTTAAAATATGTTACCTCCTCTTTTTGGTTTTTTCTTTTACCAACTTATCTCTCGCCTGTGAATTTCTCCACTTATTCGACAGACTTTCTCTTTTTGGTATTTTAAATTTTTCACATTGGTCACATTCACTTTAAAGTGATTAGTGACAATTTGTTCCTGCATGAAACAAAATTTATTAGATATAAACTGCTGGCAACTGGCATCTGCCGTCCCCACTTCTTGTTGCTTCCTTTGTTTTTGCTTTTTCATGTTGTATGGCTTCGACTTCTTGTCCCTTGCAGACTCTTTTTGTATTTTCTCATTTTCCATTTTTTTGTTTTGTTTTCATTTTCTTTGGCCATGTTTGCCAAGCTTCTTTATTCCTTTCCCCAATCTTCCATTCTTTCTGATCCAGTGTTATTTCAACTTCCGTCATCAGGAGCTGGTAGTTAGTTTTCAAAAGGGTAAACAATGAAATGCAGAAAAAATGAAAGAAAGGTAAGGGTATTTTGGAGAGATGACGGAACTTATCTGGGTATTTGTTGGCTGATTCCGCCGACCATGCCATGTATTTAAACTCCGACCCAGTTCGTTCCAATCATTATTCTGACTCTGAATTGCCTTTGACCCAAACCAATACTCTTTTCTTGTTGCCTTTTTCTCTTTTGATAGTCCTCACGATCGCCTTACGGTGCCTCGAAAGGTTTTCACCAATAAGACTCTCTCGTTTATTCTCTCAACCTCACAATCATCTCACAGTGCCGATTAAGATTTTCACTGATGAGACTCTCATTTTATTTCTCTCAACCTCACAATCGTCTCACAGTGCCGGCTAAGGTTTTCACTGATGAGACTCTCTCATTTTTTATTTTTTTTTCATTTTTCCTTTTGTATTTTGTTTTCTGTTCCACGGGTATTGTCCGATACTTCGCTCCTCCTTCGTTGTATTTGTTGTCATTTCAGAATCAATCAGAAGGTCTTTCTTTGGACTGTAATGTGGCTTTTGGACGGGTTAAGAAAGAAAGATATAAAGGCTCAAAATTTCAACGAGGGTTAAAAATATTTACAACTCTCGGAATTATTAAAACATAACTTCTGCCCCAGTTTCAATATGTGGGGAATTTTTTGGATTTTTTCTTTATTGTGACTGAACCTCAGAGAGGCTGCCTACGTACCCTTTCGGGATCAAGTCAGACGTAGTTCATCCAACTTCATAAGTTAGATGGATTTCTTTTTGACTTTTTCCGATTTTTGTCTTTTTCTCTTTTTTTTCATTTTTTCATCTTTTTTTCATTTTTTTTTTCATTTTTTTCATTTTTCATTTTTCATTTTTTTTTCTTTTCTTTTCATTTTTCCATCATTTCATTTTTCATTCTGGCAATTTCGATTTTATTGCACTAGAGCGATTCCGAGAGAGGGATATGAAAGAATTCATTCATTAAGGCTCAAAGGGGTTAACAATGGATAAAGTGTTTGGATAGAGAATAAAATGCCTTCGTCATTTCAATTCCAAAATCACAAC
Organism: Nicotiana noctiflora; assembly: GCA_032618575.1. Lineage (NCBI taxonomy): Eukaryota > Viridiplantae > Streptophyta > Magnoliopsida > Solanales > Solanaceae > Nicotiana > Nicotiana noctiflora. The sequence goes on from JASVEL010014164.1 coordinate 860,682, forward strand.
AAAATACAAAACATACAATTGAAAAGGAATCATACATAGTATCTTTTGACCGCATCCGAATTGATAGCAGTCTCTACGCACTTTCCTTCAACATCTGTTAAGTATAATGCTCCATTAGACAACACCCGTGATACCACGAACGGTCCCTGCCAATTCGGTGCAAACTTGCCTTTTGCCTCTGCCCAATGTGGTAAGATACGCCTCAATACCAGCTGTCCGACTTCAAACTTTCGAGGTCGTACCTTCTTATTATATGCTCTGGCCATTCTCCGCTGATACAACTGTCCATGGCAGACTGCGGCCAATCTCTTCTCATCAATCAAATTCACCTGTTCTAACCGGGCCTTTACCCATTCATCGTCATCTATCTCAGATTCGGCTATAATTCGCAATGACGGTATTTCTATTTCTGCGGGTATAACGGCCTCTGTTCCATACACCATAGTATAAGGTGTGGTTCCGATAGAAGTACGTACCGTCGTGCGGTAAACCATGAGAGCAAAGGGTAACTTTTCATGCCACTGCCGGGATCCTTCCACCATTTTTCGGAGAATCTTCTTGATATTCTTGTTTGCCGCTTCTACTGCACCATTTGCCTTTGGCCTGTAAGGTGTGGAATTACGGTGCGTGATCTTAAACCTTTCACAAACTTCTGCCATGAGATGACTGTTTAAATTGGCTCCATTGTCCTGTGATAATCACTTTGGGGATTCCAAATCGGCATATGATATTCTCGTGCACAAAATCCACCACCGCTTTCTTCGTCACCGCCTTGAATGTCTTAGCTTCGACCCACTTGGTGAAATAATCAATTGCAACCAGGATAAACCTGTGCCCATTAGAAGCGGCTGGATCTATTGGGCCGATAACATCCATGCCCCAAGCAACAAAGGGCCATGGTGCTGACATTGTGTGCAACTCATAAGGCGGGGAGTGGATCAGATCCCCATGTACCTGGCATTGATGGCATTTCTTTACATACCCGATACAATCACGCTCCATCGTGAGCCAGTAGTACCCAGCTCTCAAGATCTTCTTTGCTAACACATATCCGCTCATGTGGAGGCCCGCATACTCCAGCATGTACTTCAATCATAATTTCATCCGCTTGTTGTGCGTCCACACATCTCAATAAGCCCAGATCTGGTGTCCTTTTGTATACCACTCCTCCACTGAAGAAAAATCCATTGGCTAGACGCCTGATGGCTCTCTTTTGGTCTCCTGTGGCTTGCTCCGGGTATTTGCCAGCTTTCAAGTACTCTCTAATATCATGATACCACGGCTCTCCATCCGACTCTTCTTCCACAACGAAGCAATAAGCATTCTGATCTCGGACTTGGATTTGGAGCGGATCTATATATGTCTTGTCCGGATGATGCAACATAGAGGACAATGTGGCCAAAGCATCTGCAATCTCATTGTGCATTCTTGGGATGTGCTTGAACTCTATAGACCGGAATCTTTGAGACAACTCGTGCAAACAATACCGATATGGTATCAATTTCAAATCTCGTGTCTCCCATTCCCCTTGAATTTGGTGTACCAAGAGATCCGAGTCACCCATGACCAAAATCTCTTGAATACCCATGTCAATCGCCATCCTTAATCCCAAGATGCATGCCTCATATTCGGCCATATTGTTGGTACAGAAAAATCGAAGCTGAGCTGTGACGGGATAGTGTTGTCCCGTACTTGAAATGAGTACCGCTCCGATACCAATGCCCCTGCTGTTGACAGCTCCGTCAAAGTACATTTTCCATCCTGATCTCTCCTCTTGCTTCGTCTCCTCGATAAGCATTGCCTCTTCATCCGGAAAGTATGTTTTTAATGGCTCATACTCATCATCCACCGGATTCTCAGCTAAATGGTCCGCAATAGCTTGTGCCTTCATTGCTATACGAGTTACATAGACAATGTCGAATTCCGTGAGCAGAATCTGCCATTTGGCCAGTCTTTCCGTAGGCATGGGCTTCTGAAAGATATACTTGAGAGGATCCAATCGTGATATCAAGTACGTAGTGTATGCTGACAAATAATGCTTTAGCTTTTGAGCCACCCAAATCAATGCACAACAAGTTCTCTCCAGTTGGGTATACTTTACCTCGTAAGATGTAAACTTTTTGCTGAGGTAGTAGATGGCTTGTTCTTTCTTGCCTGTCTCATCATGTTGACCCAGCACACAACCGAAAGAGTTATCTAGCACCGTCAAATACAAAATCAGAGGTCGCCCTGGTTCCGGAGGTACTAACACCGGAGGATTGGCCAAATATTCTTTGATCTTGTCGAAGGCTTCCTGACACTCGTCGGTCCATTTCACCGACGCATCTTTCTTCAACAACTTGAAAATTGGCTCGCATGTTGATGTCAACTGAGCGATAAACCGACTAATGTAATTCAACCTTCCTAATAAGCTCATGACCTCCTTCTTGTTCTTCGACGGAGGTAGACTTTGAATAGCCTTGATCTTTGATGGATCCAGTTCAATACCTCGCCGACTCACAATAAACCCCAGTAGTTTCCCTGAAGGTACTCCAAAAGCACACTTCGCCGGATTAAGCTTTAGATTGTACCTCCGGAGTCTTTGGAAGAATTTCCTCAAATCTTTCACATGATCAGGTTGTTTTCTGGACTTTATGATGACATCGTCCACATATACTTCAATTTCTCGATGCATCATATCATGAAACATCGTGGTCATTGCCCTCATGTAAGTTGCCCCGACATTCTTCAATCCAAACGGCATTACCCTATAACAGTACGTTCCCCAAGGTGTAATGAAGGGCAGTTTTCTCAGCATCTTCTTCGTCCATCAGGATCTGGTGATAACCTGCATAACAATCCACAAACGAACCGATCTCATGCTTGGCGCAATTATCGATCAATATGTGAATGTTTGGCAATGGGAAGTCATCCTTTGGACTGGCTTTGTTGAGGTCTCTATAGTCTACACACACTCCTGGTTTTGCCATCTTTCTTTGGGACCGGCACAACATTTGCCAACCAGGTGGGATATTTGGTAACTCTTATGACCTTTGCCTCAAGCTGCTTATTCACTTCTTCCTTTATCTTCACGCTAATGTCCGTTTTGAATTTTCTCAGCTTTTGTTTTACCGGCCGGCATTCCGAGTAGATAGGCAACTTGTGTACCACTAGATCTGTGCTAAGCCCGGGCATGTCATCATAGGACCAGGCAAAGATGTCCTTAAATTCATGTAACAACCCTATCAATTCATCCCTGAGGGGTGCCTCCAAATGCACACTAATCTTTGTTTCTCGGACATCATCTTCGCTCCCCAAGTTTACAGATTCCGTATCACTTAGATTCGGCTTGGGTTTTTCCTCGTATTGTTTCATGTCCTTACTTATTTCCTCCAGGGCTTCCTCATCCTCACATTCTATTTCACTATCTTCCTCGATTTCTTGTATAGTAGCGTGATTGTCGGAACTGGGTCTAGAATCCTTCACGCATGACATGGCATTGGAATCAACACATGCAAAACTGTACAAAAGGAAAAATAAAGAAAAATAAGGCAAAAGTGAAGAAAAAGGAAAAACTGCATTTCATTAATAAAAGAAACGAACAATGTTCGGGATACATGGTGATTTTTTTTTTCATGAGGGGAACGGGGAAATTATAAAATAACAACTTTCGGGGAAACAATGATGAAATTTTGAGCTAACTACCAAGACTCCTTCCGGATAAGGAAAGGAGTAGCTTCCCAATTGTTCAATGTGACTCGGGGCCCCACAAATTGCACGTCCATGTTGCTCGTGCCTTCCCCTGCTTCAATCGTATTCACCTCCTAGAACATTTTCCTAAAACCAAGCATTTCTTTACCAAGTTGGGTCTCAATGCACTTTGCTGCAGCAGATGGTTGATATTTTGTACCAGGCCCTGATAAAGATGTCGGATAATTTGGGTATGGGTTTGGGCAAGGTCCAGTTTCTCTTGGCTTTAGAGGCTCTTTGGATATCGGCAAAAGTGGGTTTGAACCCTAAGCCGAATGTACCTTTATTCTCCGAAAGCTGAACTGGCTGAGTGACTCCCTGCAGTGTTTTGCCTAATCCCCTCCCCGGTGTAAATTTGTTTTTCAGCATTTCTCTGGCCACCATTATAGCAGTTGGTGCCATCATCGGGGTTGATAGTTTTTCTCCTTCAGCAACTTTGTTCACTTCTACAACATCCGTCACTTGGTAGACCCAAGGACCCCGATCCCCATCGGTACCGTCAAAAGGTGCTACCACATTACAAGCATTTTCCTCTCCGTGTACAACAATCTCTTGCTGCTCCCATTCAAACTTGACCATCTGGTGTAGAGAAGATGGTACCGCTTTGGCCGCATGAATCCAGGGTCGACCTAACAGCAAATTATATGATACGGCAATATCAAGCACTTGGAACTCCATCGTAAAATCAACGGGACCGATGGTCACTTCCAAAATAATATCTCCCAACGTGTTCTTACCTCCGCCGTCAAACCCTCTCACATTGATACTGTTTCTCCGGATTCTATCCGGGCTAATGTTCAGCTTCCCTAGAGTTGACAGCGGGCAGATGTTCGCGCTCGATCCATTGTCAATCAATACCCTGGTCACGACCTGACTCTTCACTCTTTACTGTGAGGTACAATGCTTTATTGTGTTCAGTTCCTTCCACCGGCAGCTCCCTATCAGAAAAGGTGATCCTGTTGGACTCGAAAATTTTGCTAGTGATTTTCTCCAAGTGACACACTGACATCTTCTCCGGAACATGAGCTTCATTTAGAATCTTCATAAGAGCCTTCCGATGCTCTTCTGAATGTATCAACAAAGATAACAAAGAAATCTGGGCCGGGGTTTTTCTTAGCTGTTCAACCACTGAGTATTCTTGCGACTTCATTTTCTTAAGAAATTCTTCTGCTTCCTCCTCCGACACTGGCTTTTTCAAATGACTTTCTTTCACCGCTTTCATCTTTCTCAGTTCCTCTGGAGCAAAACACCTTCCAGATCGTGTGAGTCCATGCGTTTCATTAATTTCTCCAGAAATCTCCTTTCCCTTGTAAACTAGTGCTACCTTGTTATAGTTCCAAGGTACAGTTTTTGTACTCACCACTGGCATTTGCACTACTGGTTTTATGATTACTGGCTCTGCACTTGCTCCTTTCACAGTCACGATTGTCTTTGCACCTGGCACTACCACTTTTAGACTTCCCATCACTACCGGCTTTGGTTTCTCAACAATTGCTTCCTCTTTCACAATTTCTTTCTCTAACTTGTCACTCGACTTTATCATCATGATGGCCTGAGATGGTTTTTGATTGCCATCACCCTGCACCAGTTCTATCATATTCGTTTCGTGGTGATTCGGCAATGGATTTTGGGTAATGTTTGGGGTTTCCGGGGCCTGAACTTCAATTTTCCTTTCATCGATAAGATCTTGAATGGCATTCTTTAATTGCCAGCATTTCTCAGTATCATGGCCCACCGTTCCTGAGCAATATTCACATCTGACAGAAGTGTTAAGGTTCTTTGGGGGAGGATTTGGATTTTTTGGTGCGATTGGGCTCAACATCCCCAATTCTTTCAACCTGTAGAAAAGACTGGTATATGATTCTCCGAGAGGAGTGAATGTTTTTCTCGCTTTGTTTCTCCAATCAGCATCCGGCCTGGGTCTATTCTGGTTTCGGTAAGGTTTAGGGGTTGGGTATGTGTTTTGGGTATGGTACACACTGTGTGGAGCTTGAGCTCTCCACACATGGGGTAGTGGTGGTGGGTAAGCTTGGGTTTGAGGGTGATGGTAATGTGGTACAGTTGGTGGGTATGGTGGTGGTGGTGGGTTATATGGGCTCGGTGCATTGTAGGGATTTGGCGGGTAAGATGGTGGTGGTGGATTATATGGGGTTGACGGGCTTGGCGTGTGTTGGCGATAGGGTCTTGGTGGGTTATAATGTGGGTTGCGACTCCAGGGCCTGCTTTCAACGGTTGCCACTTCTTCTTTCTTCTTCTTTCCCATCACTCCTCCGCTTCCACTCTGTATAGCTTGATTTGTGGCTTTGATAGCCGAAAAACTCATAATTTTGTTCGTCTTCAAACCCTCTTCTACAAAACTTCCCATTTTCACAACTTCGTTGAAACTTTTTCCAATTGCTGACACTAGATGGCCGTAGTATGTTGGATCCAAAGCTTGCAGAAAACAATCCACCATCTCTCCTTCTTTCATTGGCGGATCCACTCTAGCGGCCTGTTCCCTCCATCTAAAACCGTATTCTCTAAAGCTCTCTCCCGGCTTTTTCTCCAGCTTGGTAAGGGATAACCTGTCGGGTATGATCTCCAGATTGTACTGAAAATGACTAGCGAAAGCTTGTGCTAAATCATCCCAAACGAACCATCTTGTATGGTCCTGTCGGGTATACCATTCCAGCGCTGATCCACTCAAACTTTGGCTGAAATACGCCATCAACAATTCATCTCTACCTCCCGCGCCTCTCATCTTGCTACAATATCCTCTTAGATGAGCTACCGGATCCCCGTGTCCGTTGTACATGTCGAACTTAGGCAATTTAAATCCTGCAGGAAGCTGCACCTCAGGGAACAAACACAGGTCTTTGTAGGCTACACTTACTTGCCCTCCCAGCCCTTGCATATTGCGGAAAGCGTTCTCAAGACTCTTCACCTTCCGAGCCATCTCCTCCTTCCCGGCACTTGCTTCTATCATGGGAGCGTGAGACTCGTGCTGTCTGAAAGTAGGCTCCGGAGGGTAGTAGTGAGAATCCTGGATGTGAAACATTGGTTCGCTAGAGGATTTGTGGATAACAACGGGCGGAGGTGCCACATATACAGGAGCAACTTGTGGAACCTGAGGTGGTGTTTGCTTGGCTGGAGGTGGTGGTATCTGGGAGGTGGAAGCATAGTAGTGAGGGTAATCGGGGTAGGTGGATGATGAGTTCGGTGTTGGTGGCTCGGGGTTAGGATTGGCTGGAGGGACATATGCAGGGTTAGCAGGGTAGGCTGGTAGTGGTTGACCTCTCGACCAAGCCTGGTACATTTCAGCCATCTGCTGTCTTAGCTTGTACTTTTCTTCTTTCATCCCTGCCACATCCACGATCTCTTCTTCGTGAGCGGGGTCTACAATGGTTGCCTCGATCTCCTGGGATACAGCCTTTGTCATCTTTTTGGATCTGGTGTTGTATGAGTGGGTAGCCAGTATGCCAGTTGCCTAGAAAATCTGGACTCACAAACATCAACACTCGTTAGTTGTTAGCGCATAAATAAGATGCAACGACTTTAAAAGCAAATACATTTCCTCGAATCGTTATGCATCATCCCGGCCGCTGCTATTTCAATCATCTTTTTTCTTTTTTCTTCTTTTTCTTTTCTTTCTTTTCTTCTTTTCTTTTCTTTTTGCTTTTTCTCTTTCCTTGCTTTTTCTCTTCTCTCTTTTTCTTTTTTTTTTGCTTTTTCTTCTTTTATTGCTTTTTCTTTTCTCTCTTTTTCCTTGCTGTTTTCATAATCACGCTCCTATTTATTTGCCTAGCGGATATGAAGGAAATAAAGTAAAAGAATTGGTAACAACACTTTGTTTTCTCATTGATAAGTCAAAACCTTGATTACAAAGCGATGTTTAAGAAGAAGAAAAAGAAAAATAAAAATAAAAGACGATGCATGACCTAAGAGTACATTAATGCACCTAGTGCCCGCGAGGCATCGTTCGGCCTTGCCGCGGGCCTATATGCTAAACCCCTTTGAAGCCTATCCAGGTCGGCCATGACTTGTTGTACAAAATACTTCACTGCAGATACAAAAGTCCTCCGAGTCATATCTTCACAAAGCTGAGTCTTTCGGGTGATGTACTGGGCGATACGAACAATCTTTTCTCTGATGACCCCTTTTTCTTGCAATAGACGACTTATTTGTTGATTGCGAGCGTCCAAGACATGTTGGTTGTCCTTTTGCACCCGTTGTAGCTCCAATTTTAATCTAGCCATGGTCGTGTAGCAATATTCTCTTTCTTCCTCAAGATCTTTGATAATCTTGTTACTCTTGACTGTGGCTGAGGTTATTTTCTTTCTAAGCTGAGCTATTTCAACATCGTGCTTGCTTTGTAGCTGCTGGACTAACTTGGCTCTTTCCTCGGCGTCTTTGCCCATTTGCTTCCGAGCCTTGGCTAACTCTTTTTCAGCTACGTCCAAATCAAAGCTATAGTCGTTTACTTTCCGCCGGAGAATCTCAATTAACTTTTCATCTCGGGCTGAACGAGCCGGGGTCTCGGATGCAATTTTCATCTGAGCTATTTGAGCCTTCAACATATCATTTTCTTTCTTCAGCTGTTTCTTTTCCCCTTCATCGGATGCTGCTTGTAAGCCGCTTTCGAAATGAAGATTTCTCAGTTTATCTTCCAACAGACCGATTTTTGCCTTATATTCCTTTTCCTTGGCCGCCCATTTCAGATTTTCCTCGGATTGCTCTATCAGGTCTTGCAAGTGAGGTCTCTTTGAAAGACGTTCATGTTCAACCCCTCGTCGATACCAGGTGGAGTATCCAGGTGATATCTCCCCTCTTGCTCTATTCGGCACATAAGTATCAATCTTCAGATTTTGGCATTCGTTCCAGATTTGCCGGATTTTTGCTTCCGGGAATTGCCCGTCCGGACCAATCTCCACAGCTTGCACACCGAGATCCCCATCTCTCGGAATAATCTGACACCGGCCCAACTGTCGCAGGGCTCTGTATGGGGCATAAGGTTGTATACTCTTCAAACCCATGATCAAAAACGGCGATCCCTCCGTTGGCATGTATATCACCTCGTCAAGAGGTAACCAGTCATACGTCCAATCGATTTGACCGTCAGTTAGTGATCGAAGATACACAATCCAACCTTGGACTCCTTCTGGCAACTTTACTTCCTTTGTCCTCGCATTGAACTCTTCCAAACATGTCCGATCGGCCGAACCATAGCTCGAGAATGAAGGGTGGTGGCACAGATGCTCGATTAGCCAAATTTGCAAGATCAAGTTACACCCCTCGAAGAAGCTAGCCCCTGCTTTGCACGCAGTCAGAGCACGATAGATATCCGCAACAATCATCGGGGCCAGAGTACAGTTTTCTTGTACTATCAGTGTGGTAGCTACTCCGGCGACTTTTATATTGATATGACCATCTTTCCTCGGGAATACAACAACTCCAAGAAATGCCACCAAAAATGCGAACCTCCGGTGTTCTTCCCATTTCGCCCGGTTGGACTTACAACATAATTTGTTGGTTGGGTCGTTGAAACCCCCAACGTGTCCAAACCTGTTGTAGATGAAACTTAAAGAGCAAAATCCGTCGGCCAGATCTTCATTATGAACATTCCGAGCGATTTTCAAAGAGTCGAGGAAACGATGTACTGTCACCATCCTCGGAGATACCGGGTATTTTCCTTTCAGCGGAACCTCGGTCTTCCCAATGTAAAAGGCAATCTCCTCCAAAGTAGGGGTAAGCTCAAAATCTGGGAAATGAAATACGTTGTGTGCCGAATCCCAAAACGAGACCAACGCTCTAATCACATCACCCCGAGGAACTATTTCGAGTAACCCCGTAAGGCCCTTCAAGTACTTTTTGACCCAGTCTTGGCCATCGGATCCCATGTCCTGCCACCATAACCTCAGCTCCAAAGGGATTTTATTTAGGGAAAATTGTTCATTCATCATCGTGCTCGTCCTGCACATTTATTAAGGTGATTTTATTTAGGAAAGGAAAAATCTTTTTCAATGCAAGTTTTCAATTTTTGAATGAAAGAAAAGGAAAATAGTTTTTCGAAGTGGCCATTTTTGCAAAAACAGCCTTCCGTCGTCCTTTCGGAACATTCGGCTATTTCCAAAAATAGCAATCACCCCGATTATTTAAAAAGAAAATCTTTTTGGTCTTTTTCTAAAAGTGTGGTTGGACCCGTTTAAGGGTTGCCTACGTATCCCACCTAATGGCGAGAATCAAACCTGCGTAGTTCGGTCAGATTATTTGACCAATTATTTCAAAAAAAATGTTCCACCTATTTTTCAAATTTTCAAATTTTCCATGTACCTATTTTCTACAAATCATTATTTTCCTCTCTCTCTTTTTTCCTCTTTTCAACAATTTTTCCAATCTCGGGATTTTCGCCGGTCCGCATAACGATCAAGGACGATAAAATGCAACACATAGCATGCTCGGTCTTTTCAATACCGGGTCACCTGTCCTAGACGGACCCAACCTCTGTGTTGAGTCCCCTAAGTCGAATATGATGCAAATAATCGTCCTAGACCTATGTTCAAAATCTTACGGTTTCATAGATTGCTAGACCGTGTACCCGAGCGGACAACTCGAATCGAGGAGGGGGCTACGTACCGGTGACCCGCGGAGTCAATCGGCTTTGTAACTTATCCGGCCTCTGTTTTCTTAATTTAAGGTGACTTTAACAGAAAGGGAAGTCTCAACCAGTAAGCACATCCCCGGGGGAGAAGAGAGAAGGGTTTTCGGCACAGTTTTATATATACAGTTCACATAATATCAAAGCGATAAAGCACATAGCATGTTATTTAAATCACATAATTAAGTCAAACAAAAAAAACGCGAACGGCAGTTCTAAGGAGCTCGAGTTCTTAAACCCTGAAATCGAAATTCAGGGTTGGATCCCCAGCAGAGTCGCCAGAGCTGTCACACCTCCCTTTTTACTACCCCAACATGCGTAAGATGTATAAATACACTTGTAGGGTATACCCCGACGCTCAATTACCCGAGACGGATAAAATAACATAAGGGAAGGAGTTTTTCCAATTTAAGGACAATCGGTTCGGGATATATTTAGAGATTAATCAGAGTCGCCACTTGGGAATGACAATGGTGTCCCAAGTCACCGGTTAATCCCGAATCCGAGGAATTTTGACTCTTTGAAATGTATGCGAAGCAGAGGTCCGGATAAGGAACTCTGTTAACCCGGGAGAAGGTGTTAGGCACTCCCGGATTCCGTGGTTTTAGCACGGTCGCTCCACTGTCGTTCTTGCTTTTTGTTCGACTCAGTTATAGATTTTAACAACATAATGTGATTTTACGTTGAATGTTATTTTTTAGGAATTTGCGACATTGCGGAAACACGCCTCGAGTCATACCGCAACCAAGTACGCCTATGACTTTTGGTGTATTTCGGCTTTGCCGAGATTTGGATTTGAGTCGCACCAAGTGCACACTTGTTCATAGGAAGGTATATTAAAATCGTGCCCTAAAGTAACGTCTATCGGCTTTTAAATCTTTTGGGAGAAGCTATGGAATTAGCTATTAGCTTTCCCGGGTCTATTTGTGTTATATTATTACTAAATGGGGGCCCCGGTGTTATTCGGGCGAGGCTCGTCCCAAATTATTTATTAAAAGATACCAACATTTGGCTAAGTTTTCTATATTTGTTTTTTCCTTAATCGTATGCTATTACTATAATAATCCAGGCCCGTCGAATTCTTACTATTTATTGGGCCTGGTCTTCTTTTCGTTTGACTGGATCAGCTTCGGATTATTGATCAATGGACCAAACAGATTCGTAGGATAGTTCAGACCCACGCTGTACATTGGGCCTAAACCAGATTAGAATAACAGAAAATATGAGACAGGTTTCATAAAGGGACAAATACTCAGAATTGGAAATGAAATCACATCAATTTTATTCATTTTTTAGAAGATAAGAATCACTATACAATATAATCTATACTTACACTAAATTACTACTAATTATTCTACAGATGACTGGACTACCATTGTTCCATTTGCTTTCTGCCAACACGCCAATTAACATTGTAGACATTACTTATACTAAGAATGGAAGAGAAGAGTGATTCAACTATATTAGACAATGCTTCATCAATCTGTTTATTCACTAACATTAACTAAATTAGCCCAGACTAAGTGATATGTACCCAAATACATTATTGATTCTAGCCTGATTTCAACTTATGAGATGTCCCGAACCCAATTGTGAATGAATTACTAATTCCTCAAACTAATCTTCTCTTTTGATGACCTTGTGACTATGTTTAAACACTGATTTGAACACTGGTTCGAACCCATTTTAACAGCCAATTTCACTCCCTTTTAAACTTACTTAAAAAAACAAGATTAGTTAACGAAACAGATTAGCTAAATGAGCTTATTATTACTAATGTATGCAAGTGAATTGATTAGCTTTGGTTTTAATAGTATTCCTATTTGACTAAGTGATGGTGATCTACAATCATGCTATTATTACACTACTGATTTCTTCAGGAAGTTCATTACCAGATTATTAATGTTGCAGGTATTACTAATTGACTTATGTTTTAAGTTTTCCTAATTAAACTAAGTGACAAGCTATCTACACTATATTACTACTTATACTACTGCTAGTACTACATTATTACAGCATTAGTTTCTGTTCTTCTTGGCTATATACTACAGCATACTACAAATTAAAAGTGAAACTACAGATGAATAACAAAATAATTTCAAGTCTTCATTTCAAATTCCATTACAGCTTCATTTCTGGTAGAAAAGTACCTGGAATCACAGAGAAGAAGACCAATGAGTCTAGGGGATGCAAGTAAGTAATCAGCAGTGGATTCGAACAAAGCAATGCAACAGTGATGACTTGAAAATCAACCAAATAGAAGACCACAGCAACAGCAATAAGAAATCCCAAGCAAATAACCCAGCAATCCGAGAGAAAAGCCCAGAAATTCTACTATTCTATTGCTCTTCTAAACTCTGAAACTTTATGGTATAAAACTAGTAGAGAATAGATTCAGAATTACTGAAATTTTCGAACCCCAGATATATTTCAGATTTCTCAGATTTTTGGAACCTCAAATATTAGCTCAGATTGTTCTACAGTGGAATCCCCCTTTTTCAGCTCTTTGAAGGTATATTTATAGCTAACCTTTAGGGCTGAATACTTGGGGAGGAAGTATGGGATTAATCCCACTTCCCCCCTCCTAAAATTTCCCATTCTACACTTAAGTCCATATTCCAGTTACCAGAAACCCTTCCAGCATGTGCTGGAAGGTTCTAAAGATTCTCTTTTATGGCTTTTTACTAGTATGACCTTAGGGGTTTGAGATTTTTACAGATTTCCCATTTTTAGGAGACCATTATACCCCTAAATCTCTCCAAAATTGCAGAAATCAGGAGTATGAATGTCCCTATTACCCTCCTAAGTTCTTACTAGTTACTATTTTACCTTTTCAATTCCCAATTGTGCCCCTAAGAGCACTGCTGATTTACCAGCTTGCCTAGGGCAGATTTTCAGCTTGTTTTGAACTATTTAACTAATAGCCAGCCCTAGCATTAGTATTTAAGGGCTGGCCAGTTTTATTTCTAAGAGCTATTTCAATTTTAGCCACTTTTAAACTAATTTCAATCAATTAAGACCAATTTATTCTTAATTAAAGCTAATTGCAGGCATAGCCTGCTTTGTTATTATGTTTAAACTATTTAAAAGTTAGCCAGTCTCAAGTTGAGACTTAGCTTGGGCTATTAAAGCCATATACTGAACAGCTAGGCCCAAAACCTTTACAGGTTTGGCCACTTTGCTGTTCAGGGCTCAATATAGAGCCTGGGCTAGTCTGCATTTGCAGACATAGCCCCTTTGCACAACCAGCCACTGTTTAACAGTGAACTGTGTGTTAGGGCTTATAGAATTGGTCAACCTTTTACAAGGTTGACCATTCTTAAGCCAATTATTTAACTAACAACCTATTTTTGTTCATTTTCAGTTTATACCTACTTAAAAACTAACCACTTTCATAAATCCTAATGCTAACAACTATAACCAATTCACCTAGGGTTCAAACAGTGTTAATCAAACACTTACACTCAACCAGAACCAGTAAACTAAATCAGTTTCAAACATGGATTGCATATTAAGACACATAAGATCAAACAAAATGTAATAATCAACCAAAACTCAGAGAAGGCAATTGATATGGTTGAATTTCAGTTGATTAATTCACATTATCTAATTTTATGAGACAGAGTATGAAATCATGCTAATTAAGACTTAATAACTACCAGTTCCAGTCACATGAAAGTTTAAACAATTCAGAATCACCAAGGTTCAAGGCATAAACATGCTCAGAATATTAAACTCTAAGACACAGGATTTATTTAAGCCCAGAGTACACACAATAGCATAGGCATGTTAGATGATATATCTTTCCAAGTATTAATCCTAGCCTTATGTATATATATGTGATGGATCAAGATGAAGATAAAGAAGGGAAAAGACATGAAGAAACAGTGAAGAAGAATCCTAAATCTAGCACAAATGCATGACACATAAAATGAAGATGATGAAAGGAAGAACATGGAGAAACAGTGACAAAGAAACAAGAAAGATCAACCAGGATACTTCAAAAACAACTTAATGTAATGATGAGAAAAGAATGAAGTTAAGCTACTATCCAAACTATGCATTCATGATAATGGGAGAAAGTTGGACTGTAAGAACTAAACAGATCCAAAGACTATAATATCTACAAGATGAGGAAACAAAGGGAATTCAAAGTGACTCTTATGACTTAACATGATTGGTAGCAAACAATTATAAAGATGGACAAGATGAAGAAGAAGCCTGATTCTTTCATAGATCATTACAGCCAAAGGCAACAAAATGGCCACAGTAACTTAAACTTAAGATATAGATCAGTGACTCACAACTCAACAATTGAAATGACAGGGGAAGGATGAAAGTTTTGAACTTATAGCAGAGAACCATAAAAACAGGACAATCAACAGATAAAAATCCCATTGTTAACAGGCTCAAAAGAAGCAGGCAAAGAAACCCTATAATTAATCACTAAAGAAACATGCAAGAGATATAGAACAGAAGAAGACATAATTATATAAGAATCTTATAGCTAACATGCGAAGCACAAACTAAGAATCTACAGGATAGAAAGAAAACATGCTGAGAGATTCAGAACAAGAGAAACATATATGAAAGCAAAGAAACAGAGACAATATGACTAACACAGGATCTCAAAACAGAAGAAATGATCATAATGATAAACAAGCAACAGACATTAACTAAAACACAGAAGGAGAGGAAATGCTTAACATGAGAAAATAAACAGAAAAGTCTTAGGCTAGCATGTGAAACAACTAATCAGAATAGCAGGGTCAACAATTAACAAAGTAAAGCAACAAAGAGATGTGAACTTCAGAACTACGGGGAACATAATCAAACAACAGCAAACAACTCACGAATGCAAACTTAAAAATCAGAAAGGACAAGAAAACATGCTAAACACAGAAATTATAGAAGTCAGGATCAAAACATGCAAGAGATAACAGACATCCTAATAAACTAAAGAAAACTAAAGGGTGGGGGACTTAGCTTGCGGGGCCGGTCCCCCGAGCTTCCTATCCTCTTTCCTTTTCCTTTTCATTCTCTCAGACTCTCAGGCTCTTTTTTATTCCTTCTTTTTCTTTTCTTATTCTTTTCCAGATCTTTTTTTCTTTGATTTTTCTCTGATTTTTCTTTTAGGCTCGAAAGGGGGAGCCTTTTTTGATTTTGACTTGAAGAGGGGTGTTTGGGTGAAGGTAAAGAACAAGTCTTGATTGGGGTTCGAACTTGGGGTCGCCGGAGTTAGGGTTCCGACGACCCTTTTTGGGATATTCGAGAAGTTCAAGGGACTTTCGAAGGGAGCCAGTGGTATGGGTGGATAGATCATGAAGAGAGGAAGAGATTGGCATTAGTTTTAGGTGGTTCTCCATACTTTGGTGGTCACCGGTGTAACTCCGGTGACCGGGATTTACGAAGAACAGGTGTTTTTTCTGGGTTCTTGGGTAAAGAAGACGAAGAAGAAGAAGATGAATATGAAGGGAGTGGTAAGAGGA